>PVJI01004570.1:0-106620 GCA_004026765.1 Micronycteris hirsuta | reverse complement strand
CTCTTGCATATGTAAATAGATCTGCCCAAATTCCTACTTCCTCGCACAGATTTGCTCTGCATTTTCTCCAACAGTTGTGGCTACTCCTTTAACTAACGTGATCATTCACAAATGAACTCTTGCACAACTTCCCTGCTTTTGAAAACTCATCTTTTTTCCACTCAGCCTTTCTTAACAGGAGCTTACCTGCTGAACCGTCAGACAGAAATGTTTTGAGTCACTACTTTCTGAATTCTTCCAAAGATAGTGCATAAGCCTTGAGATAGCAGTTCTCAGAGTGTAGTTTCCAGGATAGCAGCATCACCTGGAAAATTGCAGAAATGCACATTTTGGGGGCCCCACCTCAGACCTACTGAATCAGCAATGGTGGGGGCTAGGTGGAGGGACAGCAATGTGTTCTAACAAGCACTTTCGGTGTTTCTGATGCTTTCTAAAATTTGAGAAATGTTGTCTTAGAGCGCTAGATTCTCAGAATCACCTGGAGGATCTGTAACAACTCAGATTGCTGGGCCTCATTCCTAAAGATTTTTCCAGATGCAGTTGATTCCTGTTGGTGCCCCTTTCACACTGTTCTACTTTCTCAAAGTGTGCTTCTCATAAAGTGATCTCTGTTTCTATCCTCAGGGGTAGGGCCCAGGCCGTATACTTCTCCTAGAACCTACAATGGAATCTGACACATAATTGATCCCCACTAAATTTTGGATAATGAACAAATGGAATCACTTTAAGTTTTTTGGTTTTTGTTTGGTTTTGTCTGTAGCAATATGCAGGGAGATAGTACTTCACACACACACACACACACACACACAACAATTTTGGGACAGTACAGAAAACTATAATAGCATCAGCCCAACTATTATTGGCTCACGAATTATTTATTCCTCTAAAAGTTTACAGTGCCAAAGGCATTATGAAAAGAATATGCTTATCCAACTGGAAGAACAGCTAGCCTGTAGTTGTGCTAATAAATTGTACAAATCTTTTGAATTTATGATTGCCTCAATTCATGAAACCTGAATAATTTTGTTCATCAGCCTTCATTTTGAATATTACCATTGGTCACTTCTGACCACCAGATGTGGTCCTTGATTCATGTGTAAGAGGTCCTCAAATTGTTTTGACTAGAAAGAAAACCCCCCATTATTATCTTACCCAAAAGCTATACATTAATCTTCTTTGAGAACCATCTCTTCAAAGTAAAGGTGTCTTCATTTTATATTTAAAACACTGAACTTCAAAGCGTTGATTTGAATGCCAGTAGGGCGCACAGACAGCACAATTACAGGCTTTTCCAAGTTCCAGGAGCACTAGATAGTGTCTGAAATTACAGACATTTTATTTTATTTTTTATGTTTCTAACTCTCTTGTAACTTAAACCGGTTTTGTAAGACCCACCCCGCTCCAGGCAGCATTTTATAGCCAAGTCATAAACCTCCGAAAACAGGAGTTTACGGCGGGAACGCTGACAGTCAGACGGCAGACCCACGGCTGCCGAGCCAGCGGGTGCCAGCACACAGCCTTGCCTTCGAGGATGAGGATCAGAGCATAAATCAGCCCGAGTCCGGAGGGACAGGGCTGCGTGTTCATGTTATCCATTTCCCATTCCCAGAAACATGAGACCGTTTGTCTAACAAGAATCACATTGAAAGAGTGTTATGAGAGGCTGGTAAAGAATGACCCAAAGCGGAGAAGGAATGGGGGGTAAGCATTCACAACTAATCCAGCGTCAACATCTGGGAACATAGGACCTCTTTAAGCCATGCGTTTACTGTCCCCGGTGAGCTAAAGAGCGTGAGAGACTGCTGAGCACAGAGGCCTTTGTATTCTGCAGTGTTTCCCGCCCCTCGCCAGTACTTTCAATTTGATTCTCATGGAGCTTTGTTTGAATGACTTAACACAGAGGAAGCCCTGTGTCCCACTTCTCTTGACCTAATAAGCAAGTTTTTCAAATAATTTCAGTTCTTTTCCTAAAGTAAAAAATATTAATCATGGTTACAGACAAATATCAGCCTGATTAGTAACAATCAATATAAATAGCAGATGAAGAATAGTTTTGTGTTATATTTAATAGCTTTGCATATTATTAAAATTTGATTGATCTGCCTTTTACTGCCTGAGCTTTTGCTCCCTATAATGAGAACTCTGATTTAGAATAAATATAATGAAAATATAAAACTTAAAAAAATTGTAGAGCAAATGCCAAAACTTTTTTGTTAGGCAAGTATGTGTTCCTTTAAAATGACTGTCTAACCTATCAGACTTTGTTTTTATTTTTGGAAAGTGTTTTGACCACATCTACATCGAGTTCATATGTGTGTTAACAGTCCCCCACCGTTTGGCAATTCTTTTGGCATTACTATCTCAAATACATGGAGCCAGGCAATCAAATGTGAGCAAAGAAAAACTCTAAAATGTAAATTTAGTGATTAGTAATACGCAAACTACAGCTGTGTTTGCCCAGAAACAGGTTACACTTGTGTTTGCTGAGACTGAGGAGAGTGAGGGCTGCTATTCTGTTCGGCCACCTCCAGGCCTCTCCCCAAGGCCCGCGGGCAGGAGCCACTGTAGAGTCAAGTCCTGGTCCACCCTCCAGCTTCTGCGTCTTTGTTTTATGTGTCGCTTTGTTTGCCTTCATCTGCTTCTTCTCATTGCCGCTTCATGTATCTTTCCTTTACCATCACAAGGTCACGGGCATGGGTACCAAAAGCAGAACCTTCTGCTTTCATTTTCATATTTTCAGAGCCTTGGTTTTCAAAACCCAAACCCACCAACCAAGCAAATGAATGAAATTGCATCCAATAATCCACTATTCTGAAATCTCCAAGGCTCCATTCTTCCTCTAGACATACCTTTATACAAATTTAAAGAAGGGAAAACATATGCTTTATTGTTTTATAATTACAAAATTGAGATGACCAGATTCCTAAGCCTCTGCAGAATGGCGGGGGAGTCCTGAATATGATTTACCCGTGGGAAGCCGAAAGGGGAGAACCCTGTTACTTCTGGACTGGAAACGGTGGCCGTTCAGTGTGTTCGGGGCCTGGAAGATCTCTTTGCTCTGTACCTGCTGTAAGCACAAACCATGACAGGGACTCTTGGGCCATTCAGAGGCTGTGTGCATTTGAGGCAGGCTGTCTGCTTGCAGCCAACAAACAGTAGACTTGGACATATCATTTGGGCTACAAGTGTGAGTCTCTTTTATTTAGTATCTTTTCTACATCCTCAGTTTTCTGTGAGTTGAATCAGCCCACCTATTTTCTATATCTGTGTGGTTATGAACACAGGTTTATGAGTCAGAAATCACTTAGCTTGTGTGCCTCCGATCTGTGTTATTGTACTAGCTACTTAATGTCTCTGAGCCTCCTTTCCTGCTATGTAAAAATATATTCGTTCATTTATTTATTCAGTTCATCTAGTAAATATGTCTTTGTCATTACTAACCTACCAGTAATTATTCTAGATGCAGTAAATTTAGAGGTATACACAAAAGATAAATATCTACTTTCAGGGATGGATATGGTCGTACATTAAGGAGACAAATAAAGCATGCAATCCAATGAGTAATAAAATAGCAAATAATTAAAGTGTTATAAAAACAGAATAAAATGCAGCAGTGCAATAGATAATATGGCAGAGTGAGAGGCTGGAGGTCAGGGACAGGAAAGCCCCCTGAGGAGGGAGCATGTAAACTGAGATGTAAGTAGTAGAAAGAAGCCATCCAGGAGAGTCTCTTGGTGTAGTTGAGGACTGAAGAGAGCATGATTGGCAAAGGAAAAATGGAAGAGTCGATCTATGGTAAGGCCAAGTTCACGTATTTGGGAAATGCAAGGCAGGCAAAATTGTTATATCATAGAAGAAAGAAGAGAGGTGTAATCGAAAATAATATCTAGGAATGGAATGTTATTGCAGCTCAAAGGGACTGATTAAAAGTGATAATGTATTCCAGTGCCTTTAATGGCAGGATTTTCCTAAACCTAAGCATACTCTACTCGCTGATTGATTTCCTTATCTCAGCTTTAATGTTTTTAATTTATTTTTTCCATTTATGTACCAAAATTCCTTTTGAAAACATGACTCTATGGTTAAAAGATAAATTTAGTTTATGATATATCCAGACAGGGATATCAATCGGAGGCCGGTGGTAATCTAAGTGAAAGAAGTGGTATCTTGACAGAGTATAAGGAAGCATTTTTCCCCCCTTACGTTCTTCTTGAAAACACAGCCTCTGGGATAATATTGTTGTTTGGTTAATGATAGTTTTAATGTGTAGCCATCAGAGTGTGGGCTGGAAACAGAATTGTACCACAAATGATTCAACTGAAGAGACTAGACTAAGGGATTATTTACAGAAGCATGGGCAGAGTTAAGGGAACTGACAAAGGAATATTAAGATACCCAGAGCTGAACAACAGGAGGAAGCCTTTACTACTCTGAGAGCTAAAGGCAAAAGGAGGAGTGTCCCAGAGCCCACTGAGCCCCAGAGCCTTGGAGGAGGGGCCACCTGGAGGAGCTGCTGACAGAGGGGAGTACACTTCCTGCCAGAGAGACAAGTGCCAAAGCGGAGAGAGAATGAGGACGAAATGGTCATACTTCTCTCTACACCCACTACATCCCCAGTGGCTGAACCCAATGAAATTCCATCAGATAAGGAAGCCAAGATGATATGGTCCATAGAAGGGTCACATCTTTAGGATGTAGGACAAAGAGAGGACATAGAGGATGGCAAAGAGAAGACATAGTACACATGGATAATAACTATTTTTCTCTTGACTCCATCATAACCCCCCCTCCAAAAGGGCAAGTTCAGCAATAACTAATATCTACGTCTTTGCCTTAGGATTGACAACTGATACAGGTTGATGGGAATGATGGCAGACTGGCTCTGTTTAAAGAAAACAACTGGTCAATTCTAAGCCATGGTTGCTGTGATGTCTTCATTCTGGTACCAGATATGTGTCATTTTTCACAGCATTTCTCCAATTCTCTGACAATAGCTGGGGGCCCAACAATTCAATTCAATTCTGACACTACCCAGAGTTATCATCCAAGTTCAGGTTTAAGGGTTTAATCCCACAAGACTGCCCCTAGGCTACCACACTTCTACTGGGCCAACTACAAATTCAGGGATTCCCATGACCCTCCGCAGGTCTGATCATTCACTAGAGCAACTAAGAGAACTCAGGAAAACACTTTACTGATGTATACCAGTATATTATAAAGGATACAACTCAGCCAAAAGCAGTACCTAGCACAAGGAAGGTATGAGGATGGCTAAGAGCTTCCCTGCATTCTTTAGGTGCACAACCCTCCCAGCACATCAATGTGTTAACCGACCCAGAAGCTCCTAAAACCTGTCACTGGGTGGTTTTTATGGAGATTTCATTATACAGCCTTGATTAATTAAATCAGTGGGCTTTAGTGATAGAGATTCATCTCTAGCCCCTCTGCAGACCCTCCAGAGGTTGGAGGGTGGGGTTGAAAGCTCCCACCCTCTGACCACTTGGTCTTTCCAGTGACTAGGCCCATTCTGAAGCAATCTAGAGGTCCTGACTTACGTCATCTTGTTAATATCAACTCGAATATGGTCAACAGGGGCTCGTTATGAATAACAAAAAACATTCCTATTACTCAGGACATTCCAAAGGTTTTAGGAGTTCTCTGCCAGGGACCAGGACAAAAACCAAATTTATTTTTATTATACTATATTTGCTATACCAAAAACATGGCTCAAATCATCTAATTTTTAATAGGAATCAGACATTCAAATTTTTCTGTGAAGTCTCCCAACTTTAAATTTTGACAATTATTTCAAATTTTCCAAAAACTCTTTGCAGTCCAAGCAAAACATACCTAAAGGCTGGATTTAGCCCACAGTTTCCAGTTTGGGACACCTGACATAGAACTCTGGTATAGTGGTTTTCAGCCATGGCTGCACCCTGGAATCACCTGGGTAGCTTTGAGAAATATGTGCCTAGATTTCACGCCAAAGCAATTAAGTCAGAATCTCCTGGGTGAAGGCCCAGACATTGGTATTTTTAAAAATAGTTTCCTGATCATTTTAATGTACAGACATTTTTAAATAAGCCTTATATTTTGGAAGAAGTTTGGTTTTATGGAAAAATTACAAAGGTAATAGAGTTCTCATATACCTCACACCAAGTTCCACTTTTTGTTAACACTTTACATTACTGTGGAATATTTATCAGAAAAAGAAACTGACATTGGTATATTACTATTAACTAAACACCAGCCTTTATTTGGATTTCACCAATTTTTTCATTGATATCCTCTTCCTGTTCCAGGATCCAATCCAAGGTACCATTTTGCATTTCATTGTCACGTCTCATTAGTCTGCTCTGGTCTGTGATCGTTTCTCAGACTTTCTTAATTTTTCCTGAGTAGTACTAGCCAGGTATTCTGGAGAAGGACTCCAGATCTAGGTTTGTCTGATTTTTTCTCATGATAGGATCCATGTTATGTATATGTTTTTGGAATGAATACTGGATAGGTGAAGTGCCCTCTAGGCATGTCATATCAAAATGTATCTCCATGTTTTAGGACAACTGCTCTACTCATTGGTGGCTGGGTAGAAGGGAACTACCAGGATCCATCCAGCTTCAGGACAGATTAAAGAAGATCAACATTGGAAATCAGGAAGGGAAGACATGAAACCACAGTACAGCTCCATTTCTTCCAAAAAGCCACTTGTATTGAAAGTCAGGAGGCAAATGTTCTATTCCAGGCTCATCCACTAACTGGTCTTTGAAGAAGCCAAGTTCAGTCTCCTGGCATTAGTTTCTTCATCTGTATAAGGTAGAAGTTGATTATCGGAGGCTCTTTCTGATCCTGAATTTTTGCAATTCCAGAACCAGGGAGTGGATTCACATTAGTCAAATGTTGTCCGAAGTTCTGTTTCCTAAGAGGAATGTGTTGTAATACTCAGCGAGACACTCCCCAAATGGCTGGCTTTCTGCAAAGGGAGATGGCAGGGAGACCACTCTGCTTCACTCTTCAGCATTTGTGACACTTGGATCCTAAAACATATTGCAAAAACTCAAAAAGAAATTCAGCTCATCCTCTCATCTTTCTTTGTTCCGGGGACTCGCTGTTACTCCTTCTGTTGCAGTGGGTTCAGAAGTAAATGGTATAATTTATTTTTGAAATGTCAGGGGTGCACATTTTAGTATTCTAAAAAATCTTTTAATGTTGACCCTTTGCGTAAATCTTACCGGAAATGAGGAATGGCTGCCTTGCCGTGTGGGATGTTTCTAAGTTGCCAATCATTTGTGCAGAGCCTGTGATTGCGAAACCACAAAAATTTCACAATAGTGGAAACCTCTCATTAACCATAATAAATGACAGGGCGGATTTTTTTTTTAAATACATGGTTAATAATGCTTATTGCTTTAAGGCCATACACTGAGAGATTCTCTTTTAGAGTGAGGTAGGTGGTTTTACAAAATACTTTTTCACCTCTGCGTGTAAAGTCTGACCCAGAATATTCTACTAATATTGGATCAGGCTCTCATCTGATGTCATTTGCCTGTGGGAATTGTATTGGCTGTGAAACCAGCTCCTCTTCATGGTTGTTGAAAAAACAGTTTCAAAAAATCACAATTCTGTGGCGCACATTGAATAGTGGAAGCCGGGTTCCTAGGCACCGAGACAAGAAAGAATGTCAAAAGGGACCTTTAATGTGTGTTTATATTTAAACATCAGACCTAACAGAGAACCCTTAAGCTTTACACAATGATTAGAGCCTTGTAAGAACCTAATTAATGTATCATCGGGTGAATCGTTGGCCTGGCATGCAAGCTGTTCTGAGGGACGTGAGGGGGTTCAGGTCCCAGCTAGGAAGAATAGATTCAGTTGTAGTGATTCAGTGGCCCATCTGAAAGGGACATGTAAAGGCAGCTTTGTCTGGCATGCTGCCTTTTCAGACCCACTTGATAATGCTAGTGTCAGTTTCAACTGAAGCGTGTGCCAGATTGCAGATAGCTTGAGCTAGCATTTCAAAGCAGTTAATTGTGAAACTTGAGAAGAAAATGGGCACATTCTTCCGAGGTAGCTATTCAAATACAGTCTCTTTCACTCCCCCCACCCCCCAGCCAGAGCTTCGTGGGTCTCACTTTTGTTCTGTTCCCACATAAAATGCATGAGGAACACTGAGACTTTCCCCTTGGCAGCTCCTATGTTGCCATCTTTGCTGGGACTGTTTGCCTTGTTAAAATGTGCCCCGTGTATTAAAATGAAATTGTCACTGCTGGGTGGTGCAGCATAACACGGTTTGACACTAAGCGCCGACAGCTATAGAAAACAGACTTTTATTGCATTTATTCTTTCAAAGACGAGAGTCTCTAAAGGCTCACTGTAGACATTCACTTAGTTAAATCTGAATGAAGCTAAAGTGAACAATCTACACTCCTGCTATCATTGTATTCGTAGGAACGGCCCCCATCCGGCTTGATATGGCTGGGAAACCGTTTTAAGAAAAGATGATCAGATATAGAATCCAAAAGGGAAGACTTGAGCCTTTCAAACCAGAAGAAAAATATTTTAGGTGGATCGAGTGTGTTGGCCGCTTGATGTTCTTCTCTAGCTTTCTCTGGATTCCCTGAAACATATTATGCAGAATCAACCAGCGCATACACAGAGAGAGAGAGATGCACATACTACCCCCATCTAGTGTAGTCTTCATTTAGAATTCCATGTCATTTTTAAGGCAAAGAGAAAGGGTTTGATTTGTAGGACTCTTGCAAGCAAGTTTTAGATTCTAAACTGCCTTTTATCTGGAGGAGTACCTAGAGAGAGCTTGAATAGGGGGACTCCAGGGCATACGCTATTCATTCTGTAGCTCTCCTGGAATAAAAATGCCATAAAGTAACATCTGTAGTAATTAAAGGCTTGCATTTCCTCTCCCATTCATATCTCTGCTACAAGGGAAGGTTATTTTCCCTAAGAGACAAGGGATAGTAGATCATGTGGAAAGAGAGAGAGAACAGAATTAGAATTCTTTTTTTCCCTAAAAATATGTTTCCTACTTAAAAAAATAAAATAAAATTTGGAGGACTCACTGAAAAAGATTCCACCAGAAAGAAAACTTAGAGAAGCTAGGAAAATTGTACTTAGCTACTGCTAAAGATTCATTTTGTGTTTCTAATCCAAATATCTTCTGATTTGGGGGAAATTGTGAATAAACAGTGAATGAAATGCTATCTTTGTTTTATATTTTTGTATTTTAAAATTGCATGTTATGAGCCTTAAAGAGTTTCTTTTTTTTCCATTCGGACAAAAAATCAATTCATTTTTCAGATATTTTTCAAAATAACACTAATGTGGTTCCATTGGGCCATCTAATGAATGAATTTATGTTGAATCAGTTTCCTGTACTTTATTGTAGAAGTATAAGCTATGTAATTTTGGAGACCCAGTAAAATACAAAAATGAGTGACCGCTTGTTGGGAAATTATTGAGAATTTTAAGATGTTGACAATGGAGTTTTAAACCGAGTGCAGGCTTGTTCTGAGGGCGCATGCGGCTCTGTGATTCGGCCCGGGGCTTGTGTCCTTGAAGCCCGTCCTGACTGACACAGGAAGAGGTTTGTCATCGCACCAATACAGAAAACCAGTGTCCATCCCATGCCTCACAGGAATGAAGGCACATCAGAAAAGACATTTGAAAAAGTTTTAGTGAAAATCATTATAGCACCATAAATGAAACGTGCTCCTGATTCCAACTTCAGATTTTTAAATCTGATCATTCACATGGCCTTGTCTGCATGCTCAACTTCTCTTCAAGAGTTTCCCCAAGTGACTCTTTCCCTCCAGCCGCAGTGATCTGCTCATTGTGCCCCATCTGGAGGGACACAGACCCTCTGCTGCTCTGCGCAGACCCTGCCCTAATCACTTCCTCGAGGGCCCTTCCAGCCTTCCGTTCCCTCTTCTCCGTGTTCCCCTGGCTTCTGGAATTCCTCTCACATTTCAATTCCTAGAGCTGTAATGAATGTAGAATTTATTTGGCATTTGTTTACATACCTTTCCTTATCTTGTAACCCCTCCCTGTAACACGGTCGTATATGATCCTGAAAACGCATCTTAGATTTAGACATAGGAAAGTTGTACAAATTGCGTCAAAGGGCTCCTTTCCAGGCAAACTCATGGTAACAACATGGCAGAAAGTGTAAATTATACTTTGCCTTTTAGACAGATTTCACACATTTCATCGATATTTTTTCATATATATGTGTTCTGTTTCTTTAATTTTGTCTCGTGTGCTATTAAGTGTGTGACTTAATTTCCTTTAATCAGAACAAACCCCTTAATTTTTATCTTTCCCATCCAATTTTATAAAATAATAAAGCCCAGATATAGTTAATTATTTTTAAAATGTTGCTGCTACTACTCTACTTAGGATATGGTAATACTGCCAATATGGAAACTGATTGTATAGCTTAAAATGTTCATTCATTATCTATTTGAGATGACAAAATTGGGCATGAGAAACGCAGTTTAGGAGCACTGGCATCTAGTATAAAATAATAGAGTGTTGTCCAAAGTTCAAAATTAAGAAAGTTCAGGGCCTGAGGTTTATGTCCGTTCGTTCTCCTCTCACATTTGAGACTCCAAGTAATTCTCTTTTGTATCTTTAGTGGGTTTTTAATAAAAGTGTCATGATGCTGATGACAGCACTGTATTAATCATTGTTTAAGCTGAAATTGGTTAAAATGAAGCACATCTCATCCACTTTTTCTGTGAAGTCCCTCAGACGTGTAGTTCAGTAGTTACAATATGCTTTGGCGTCTGATGGCCTTCAGTTAAAGGTCGGACTCTTCTCCCTGGCAAAGTGGTTCATCTCTATCAGCCTCAGTACCCTCGTCAGATATGAAAATTTGCAGTAACAAAGACCCATACCTTTCAGGTTTGCTAATTCAGACAATTAACAGGTGTTTATGAAGCACATTCAATCACCATCATTGCCACATGGATTACATAAGATTATGCCTCAGTATTGCCTCTGGGTGAGGACTCAGCACAGAACCATCCACATAAGCGACAGTTCAGTGCAGTAATACTCGGGGCAGTGGTGTGCTTGTGATGTTCTATGGGCCTGGGCCTGGTGGTCATGGTTGACAATTCCGGTGAAATTCTCAAATCAAGCTTTCCTATGGCTTTTCTATTTCCTTTTTGATTTTTACTTATCTTCCTGCACATGCACACATTTGTGAAAAGCATATGATCCCCTGTTTATTTCTTTTTCTAGAATGGAGTCTACTGAAAAATGTGAAGTGGTAATTCAACATTTTAATGGAAAATATCTGAAAACACCACCTGGCATCCCAGGTAAGACCAACCATTGAGCGATCACTCCAGAGCGTCCAGGCTTATAGCAATGATTACAGTGAGAGCACAGGAAGGCCCTTGGTGGTCCCGGGGAGGGAAACGTTTGCATTGTAAGTGTATAATTTTTAATACCTTGCAGTAACTCATCTTTGTCAAAACTACTACAAACTTTTTGGTGATTCCTCTTTGGCCTTTATGTTGAATTTCTGCAGCTCATTCCCCAAAGCGAACTAGAGGAAATCCTAGCAAAGACTATTTAGAGTTGCACTTGAAGTGAGGAAGTTTCTGACTCCTATATTAATGTTGGTTTCTTCATTTCTCATTTATAAAGTATCTGAACACTAGGGTCCACTGATGGCTACCAGTGTCCAAACATCTCTTACTGGTCCACAACAAGAAGAGTACAGGAGGGGGCGGGGAGCATTTAGAAATATGTACAGCAATTCGACATTGTCTTAAAATCTAGGTGCTCAAGTTCATATTTTACAAAAATATCAGTGACTGACATACTGAAAAAAAATTATTGAGATTGTCCATGCATCAGCGAGAATTTGAGGAGCACCCATCTAGACTTTCCCAGGGTATTTCACATTTCCCAGAGCAAAATTCTTTCTTTTTTAAATTTCGGTTCAGTTACAGTTGTTTCCCCCTTCCCCCATACCTTGCTCTTCCCTGCCCTGCCACCAGGCCCCCATTCCCACGGTTAATCCTCACCCCATTGTCTGTGCCCATGAGTCCTCTGTTCATGATCCTTGACTTGCTCCTTCCCTTCCTTTCCCCATTACCCCCCTCTCCCTCCCCTCTGGTCACTGTCAGTTTGTTCTTTATTACCATGTCTCTGGTTCTATCCAAAGCAAAGTTCTTAAGTACACACATCATAAGATGATATAACTTTATGCTATTAAGAACTACATTAAAAAAATTACATTCAACACAAAAAACTGAATATAGCACATGTGTCAAAGCTTAAGCTAGAAATGCTTGACTTACCTTGATATTAATCTAATAGTAGGATATAAGGAAAGTATTTAATACTAGGTGAGTAAATTTAAGAATATATCTTACTCATACATAAAAACATTAAAGATTGACAGAGCTGCTAAAAAAGAATTACAATGAGTAGGTGAAGAACTATCTGATTAATGTATGTTGGTTTATTTGTTTCTCTTTTGTTTTTGGTGATCGTTGGGGGAACAGTGTGACTTTTTCAGCCATATAATATTTTTCTTTTGATCCTTTTCAACTGGATTTCTATAGTGTTTGCTATGTAATGTATGTACTATTTAAAATTCATGGTTAAAGTATTTGGGAGTTGAACATTTCAATTCCTTAAAACACACTGAGGTTTATACAAGAGGAATGTTGAACAGAAAGAAATATTTTTGTGGATGGGTCAGGGTTCTTTTACGAATTGGTTGGTTTGCGGAAAATGTCGGGTTAGAAGAGTCCTTCAGACTGAAAGTTGGATGATCTGGAAAATCCACAGTAGCATCTCTGGTTAATCAGAGGGTCACCACACGGTAAAGCCTGTGCCTCGATTTGGTTAGCTTCCGTGCATAACATTCTCTTGAGAATTGACTGCGTTTCGATCCTGTTGAAGATATATGGTGTTGTTAAGAAAAGAGTTAGCAATTTACATCCCAGCATGAAAGCTGTCCTTGCATTTTAGGAGACATACTTTTCATTTTTATTTTATTTTAGCAGAAAAAGCACTTTAAGACACTCTGCTCAGACCCATCATTGAAAAAAGGAGTTGCATTGTTAGAGGATTTTCCCCATATTTACCCCATTTTACCCAATAGGTGCTTGTCTATATAGAAGCATTCAAATTAAATGTGCATTTGATAGCTGTATACAAAAAATAAGAATGAGCAAATTATATACAAATTATTGTTTATTCAAGTTTTAATACAGGTCTCAGTTTTCTAGCTTTATTCCTTTTCGGAAAGACATTGAAATACTTCTCAACTTGATTGATTTGAAACTGTTTTATTTGCTTTCCCCATTAAACATATAGCTGACAAATACAATTTAATGCTAAAGACAAAGAAAGTCACCTAAAAACCCCAAATATCTGGGTATTCTTCCTGAATATGCAGGCTCTGATATCAACCTATCTAATATCATAGCTACACCCAATGGAAGCGTTGTGAATAGCAAGAACTTAGTTACAAGTTTCTCACTCACTTTTATCTCATGGGGACATGAGAGACAAAATGATTGTTCTCAGTTGTAAAACTCTCTTAAGAGATATAACTTTATGCTTCTGATTTTTACATTCAACATTAATAGAATTAAATATATAATCTTGATCACAATTGGTACTTGAATTTGCTTATTTATGCATTGAAAGTCAAATAGAGCTTAATAAAGGTTTACAGAAGATATTTAATTTTTGATATTTAAATCTGATGTGGAATAAAACAGGACATAATGCAAGATGTTGGTATTTTTGAAGATACAGTCGTAAAATGCCCTCACTGGATACATTCGGGAAGTTAAGGCGAGAGGTATAATGAAATTTAGGTGCATACTGTTTGCCTTTATTTGTTCTCATTTGTTATTTGTTGTAGATGGTTGAAATCTTATATGAACAGAAACTATGCTGATCCAGTTATCTATTCTAGCTTGACGACTGAGTGGATGTCACTATGTGTTCTGAAATCAGACTGGAAGTCATTGCTTTGATACTTTCCAAAAGAGTGACCAATTTCCTAACTTTTTCAATACTAATGCAGCCTTAGAGAGACTGTCCTTGCTTCTGGGTACACTCATTAAAGCCAATTATAATTGATCTGATCTACCTGCAACTAAAACAGAATTCAGAAAACTATTTTAAAATCTCAGTCTTCCACATTCCCAAGATATGGCATCTTTGAATTCAGAACTTTATGGTTTTATAAAACTCACATTTACAGTTTCAATATAATGCTTTAAAGTTTTGTGATTGAGGGACCCACCCAGAGGGCCCAGTAATGGCCTGAGCTTCTCAGGCTCCAAAAAGGCTGTTGAAAAGACTGCCTGTTAAGTCAATTATCTTCTTCTCATACTAGAGCCCTGCTTTTACCCTTACTTTAAAACAGTAGAGAACACCCTGGCTGGTGTATCTCAGTGGATTGAGTGTGGGCTGCAAACCAGAGGGTCCCTAGTTTGATTCCCGGTTGGAGCACGTGCCTGGGTTGCAGGCCAGGTCCCCAGTGGGGGCCATGTGAGAGGCAACTGCACATTGGTGTTTCTCACCCTCTCTTTCTCTCTCCCTTCCCCTCTGTCTAAAAATAAATAAAATCTTAAAAAAAAAAACAGTAGAGAACAATTCATATGGAATTTTCATTCTTTACTTCTGTCTTTAGGGATGACTTGGGGAGGTATGCATGAGGCATTGGAAAAATATACCGCCATTTTGGTCTCTGTCACTTTTGACAATGATTCCTCTTAAAGGAGATGCAAAGTTATTTTTTTTTTCCCCTGAGAAGACCATCTAGTTTCTCAGTCCCTTACTGTGTCATTTCTATGGAAGAATAAGAAAAAGAAATTCACTTCAACCCCAAATTCTGACATTGGTCTGAATTTCAAATTCTAAACATATCATAGTCAAGGATATTTGCAAGGACAGGTAACATGAACCACGTTTATGTTGCTTCCCCCATTATGATTTGCATTGTTCTAGGGATACTTTACTCACTCATTAAATAAATTTCCATGGTGGCATTTAGTTTTCATTCCTGACAGAATATGTGAGTTGAAAGAAAACTCAGTAGGTCCTTCTTTTGACTCATACTTTCTTTCTCTGGGCTCCTCCCATTTGTTCATAAAAACTCTTAACTTTAACAAATCCATCATGAACCATTAATGCCTATTAAAGCCTCTCAGAACTAGCTCTGTTCACTTGATTGAGAATGTTATTCCAGATTTTGGTTACCTCAATCAATGAAGCTAAATATACCTGTCAAAAATCAAAGTATTTGAATTCTGCTATATATAGTACAGGAAATTAACAAAGATCAGGTGGCTGTGTGGCTACTAGCAGGTGGCAAGAAGACGACACAATGTGTATTAAACAGCATCAATCATTGCAGCCATCCTGAGAAGAGAGATCATCCAGCATTTTCTCCCTTCCCTAGAGGGAAACGAAAACACAGTGTTCCATAAATGTTGCATGTCCTACATATCGATCCTGATGTTTTCTGGACAAAATGAAGGATCATTAGTTGTTTGCCTGCCTCACCCCAGACATTCCCTTGTTCCGTAATGAATTGCTCAGCGATGCTGTGCAGCCTTAAAGTGTTCCATTTTCAAACCAAAAGCAAAGGGTAAGTTCTCAGACACTTTAGGGATCTGTAGGGCATGAACTTGAAAGGCTCACTTTCAAAGGGCCCCCAGAGAACAGTGATGCACCAGGAGGAAAAGGCTTCCGTGTGTAAGGATGTGTATTGCTGAACAGAACGTGCTGGCTAGTTTGTAGGAAAATAAATCACATTTTGCTCTCAAACTAGACTTTTGCCTGTAAGCACATATTCCTACTTGTGGAGCAATCTTTCCAGAAGAAAAGGGCATAACTCCCTTTTAGTATGATTTTATTATTCTTCAGATAATTATTTCTAATCCCAAATGAACTCCAAGAAGTAGGGAAGGGTGAGAGAAAGTTCAGCACATTTGGGGATCTTTTACATTTTAACAAACCCTGTGATAAACAGAAATTTAGAATAGTAATAAGTGCCAAATGAATCATATTTTTCTAATAAATAATATAAGATTATGTGCCTTTTTGGTGCTTTCAAATAATTTTACTATTGTGTGTTTATATAAATAAGAAATATATATGATTGTGGATATGTATGTACATATCAAGGGAGCATATGAGGAAAAATATTTAAAATCTGATAATTTTTAAAGAAAATGTCACCTAGCGTAAAATGTCAACAGTGTACTTAAATAAAATTTATATTAAGAGACATGGTTCAAAATTCTGAATATTTGAGCAATAGGTATATAAATTTTTATCAGTGGAAAATATTGCAAACCCTCACAACCAGAGTTTCCTCCATGGTATTGGGTTGGCCAAAAAGTTTGTTGCCTTTTTCTGTAAGATGGCTCTAGTAGCACTTGGTTGTCTTTAACTTCATTTGAAACAATTTTGTTAGGTCATATTGTGACAGCTGTCATGTCAGTGTACACTTTTAAAAAACTTTCCAAATTGGTGAATTTTTGTATAGCCATTTTTATGTTGAAAATGGAAGAACATGCACAACATTTTTGGCATTCTATGCTTTATTATTTCAAGAAAGGTAAAATTGCAACTGAAAAGCAAAAAAAAAAAAAAATTGTGCAGTGTATGGAGAAGGTGCTGTGATTGATCAAACGTGTCAAAAGTGGTTTGCGAAATTTTGTGCTGGAGATTTCTCACTGGACAATGCTCCATGGTCAGGTAGACCAGTGGAAGTTGATAATAATCAAATGGAGACGTTAATTGAGAACAATCAATGTTATACCATGCGGGA
The DNA here is from genome assembly GCA_004026765.1 of Micronycteris hirsuta. Classification (NCBI taxonomy): domain Eukaryota; kingdom Metazoa; phylum Chordata; class Mammalia; order Chiroptera; family Phyllostomidae; genus Micronycteris; species Micronycteris hirsuta. The sequence continues at coordinate 89,783 of PVJI01004570.1, read as the reverse complement.
GATAGCCAACATCCTCATAATATCCAAATCAATAAACGTCATTGGTGAAAATGAAAACTGTGTTTTTTATTTTATGGAAAATACCATGCAGACTTTTTGGCCAACCCAGTATCAGTCTAATAAGTCTACAGATATAACTGTAACTGAGTAGGAAATAGCAAATATAAAAGTATTATGATACAGTTTAGCAAAAATACTCCTTTATGGTTCTACTGAGGAGAAGCACTAATGCAGACTTTTTCATCTTTGTAAAACTAAAACATCATTGACATAATAAACTTTGCAAACACTATAGTCCCTAACTGGGTATCAGTTTAGATTTCTCACTAAGAGGACTTTTTTAATACTTGGGAGCTACTTTCTCTGAGACCTCTCCTCTGTAATGTTAGGGATGTCATCTAGATTATTTCTATGTACTAAACACAACACTGCTGGAATATTAACAGTGAACTTGACGAAGCAGCCTGACAACTTCACGGTCACCAGTCTTAGAGTCTGTGTGAGTTCTATGGACATGAGCTTGGTCAGTCATTTCTCAACCTTCTGATGGAGCCACACGTGCCTGATACTTGAGGGTAAACTCAGTGTGAGTGGGTAACTGATTAGATAAGGGAGAAAAGAGGAAGAGATGATTACATTTCTAAATCTGGATAATGAGAAGCCAGATAGGGAAGGTCCAAGGAATCATCTTCAAGGGATTAGAAATGATTGGAGTGGGTTTTGTGCCCTGTGCCACCTCCGCTCTTCTCACCTGTGATTAAAGCTGCCGATGGGATGAGCCATCTCCGTTCACCTGGAAAGGTCCAGTCTCCAGCATCCACCGATTCTCTCCACTTTTCTACCTCAGGGAGAAATCTAGAAAAGCTCACGCAACCTGACAGATGTTTTCTACAAACTCTCATGGAGCTATCACTCTGGGAGACCACCCTTCATCAGTGGGAGGTGGGAGTCAATGCATAAGATTGGGCCCCTTGCCCTTTGGAGGGATAGTTGTGAGTTACCTTCCACAGGGCTCCTTTAGGGGGTTGCCAGTAGTGATAACAAGTTCAATGAGACACCTTTTTTTATTGTTGTTTCTTTCCTCCCCATCTTTCTTTTCTTTTCCCATCATGTCTTCTTCCTGACATCAGCTCCCAGTGAAACTACCGATACCTTATCCCAGGCTCTGATTTGGGGGAACTCAAATTAAGGCAGATGTTCCAGGAATGGTGGTGGGGAACTACCATTTGATTTATAACTTCTCGCTAAAAAGGAAGGTAGACCAGCCGAAATGGTGAAATGAATGTCATGGACCAAATATATTGATTTCATGATTTTTTTTTTATAGAAGCACTTATGAACCACATATGAGGAGCATTGACATGGGTGGCAAGTGGTGGATGGGGGAAGAAAATGGAGATGTAATTAGGAGCTGGGAAATAGTCATAATGCCAGCAAGTGAAGGTGAGGTGCGGGCATAGAAAATGAAGGTCACAGAGGAAGGGATGTGTGAGGTTTTGGGTTTAGATAAAGGGAGAGTGGTAGACATTGATCATGAGCTCCAGGGTGACAATGCCTGTAGTTGGCTGAAGTGAAAGAGAGATGATCTTCTGTTGAAAAATTGAAGGCTTCTGATTAGAAGGTTTTTCAACAATACTGTCAACTTCCTTGCTTAATCTCACACTTCCCTTGTTTTTATCTCAAGTTCTAATCTTCATAGGAGCAGGTTAGGGAGTGTGAACAGATGGAAGTAAACTTTTGTTTATTTATTTGAGTCCAAGTCATCGAAACGAGGGTTGTTGGTGGTTTTGTTTTTTTTTTTTCTTTTTTTCGCTTCAAGGGCTATTGCTTAGCTCAGTGTAAATTCTCAGTAAATATTCTTTGGACTTGATGCACAATTCCATGTATTGAATAAGCTTCATACTCCTCAGCTTTTAATGAAATTCCTGAGGGTGTGTGGGAGATAAACAGCTCCTGCTAAATGAGCATCACCAACCTTGGAGACAAACATTGAGAGAAGTCTTGAAATCTTCTCTTAATTTTTGAAAAAAAATCTCATTTGTATATCTAAATATATGGAAAGAGAAGGAGCTGACTATTCACAAGAAAAAGAAACAATTTGATTGAGAAAGATTCTAGTTACTTGTTAAATTCCTCATTTTTTTTTTCAGGACTGTTTTCAGGGGGTGATCCTGGCAGTCTGATTTTTATTTCTTTAAATAATTCTTTCTCGGCACAATGATAAATTCTGCATTCTGACATGTCAAATGATCTTGCCCAATTTATATTGAAATAATGTCTAGATACTAACTTTTTACCAGTGAATCTAGTTAACTGCTTTTTCCTCCCCACCCCCAGTATGTGAATATCTTGAGAATAAACAGAAAAGCGATTTTCTTGGTCTGTGCCTTTGTCCTCTGGGGCATAATGTTGCTTCTCCCTGCCTAGAGGAAATACTACAATGGCTTATTGTTCCCAGTTAATAATATAATAAAATCTATAGTGTTTAATTAATATGATATTGTCAATATGCTTTGTGAAGCATATACTTTCTGTAATTATGTATAAGCATCAATGCGTAGTAGCACAATTTGCCTGGAATCTCCGCTTGGCTCCAAAGCTTGATTTTTTTTTTATGCAGTCATAATTTTTTGAACCAGAGAAGAGGGCAATGTACATTTCCAGAATCAAGAGCCATCCTTGTCTATTATTTCCTAAAAGTAACTACCTTCAGGTTTTCAAAAATTTATGCACTGAATATTTCACAGTGAAACCTTACAAAATAAGCTATAAAACGTCTATGTTATTTCTAAGAAATGTTTGGTTTTGCCTTCTGTCACATCACTAATGAGTAAACCATTATTGTCTGTCCCGAATGAGTCCTATTAGCAAGAAAAGAGGGTTGAGTGGCTTAAGACCAATTAAGACACAAGCCATGGAAACCAAACTCTGAATAATTAAGTGCTTAGTGAATTTCCAAATCCAGAATCTCATTTGTTAGGATTGATTTAAAACACATTCTAGCCAATTTGGGGATCAATGTGTAGTATCCCGAATGAAACACTTGCCACTCTCTCCAAGTAATTATCAAGCAGCCTGCCATGCACACAGCTCATTATTTGTGATCTGATTTTTTTGAGAATGAAAATCTACAAATTTTAAGAAAATATTTTAAGAGGAATATTAATAAAAACGCTCATTAGGCAAGCTCTGAACCAGCCATCAATTGATTATCTTATAACTGTTTCCTCTGATTTCTTCTGTAAGCCTATGAATAATTAATCAATTACTTTGCTATTATTTTCATCATTTTTCAGTACAGAAAAGGATAATTTATAGGAAATTGACATGCTTGTGATCATTTTTTTAAACTTCAAATATTCCCAAGACGTTTATCCCATTAGATTGACATTTTTCTAAAAAGAACTTTGATGTTTATCTTTACCTTGAAACAATTAGCCCACAAATGCTTTGAGTATAAAGATTGCACCTTCCTGTTTGTTTTATGTTGAAAACATCTAACCCAATACACAGAAGAGTACTGACAATTATTTATTAAATACATAAATATCTCTTTGTAGTAGCCAGAATAATGCTCCCCTACCCCAAAGATTTTTCAGTCTAATTCCCACTGCCAATAAAGCCTATAAACTAGTTTACATGGTAAAGAGGAGTTAATGTTGCAGTTGAAATTAAGGTTGCTAATAAACTGACCTTAAAATAGGGAAATTATTCTGAATAATCCAAATGGCCCCAATGTAATGACAAGCTTCCTTAAAAGTGGAGAAGAGGAGACTCGTGATGCTTTTGGGGAGGACTTGACTCACCATCGCTGGCCCTGGAGAGCTGAAAAAGGCAAGAAATTGGATTCTCCCGACAGTCCCCGGGAAGGACCTCAGCCCTGTGTATATCACAGCATCAGCCCATCATTATCTCTGTTGGACCTCTGATCTACAGAACAATAAGATAATAAATCAGTGTAATTTCATGTCCCTAAATTTTATTAATTTTGTATAGCAGCAGCAACAGAAAACTAATACACGGTATAGAACTTTTCTCAACTGAATATCATCTGAACCATTTCTAAATTACATTGCTAAGCAGGATATGGAGAACTGTCTGAGTTTCTCCAGTTTGTAATCTTTGAATCACTGGGGTGCTTGTTTGTTACATAGGAAAAACAAAACCCTGTTTTTAATTATTTTAACTACAGTTTCTTTATACCTTCTCTTAAGGGTATGTAAGAATGGAAAACTATTGAACATCTAAAAAGAAAGTCTTTGGGGATAGCATCATAGATCTCAGAGCACATCATTATTGACCCCAGTACATCAAATATTAATTCAAACTTGTAGCAAGATTAGGAGGCTGTAAATATGAAAACAACCATTTTCCCTTGATCTGAGAGTGGGACTTATTTTGGTTCAGAAATTTGTTTCAAATAGTTTTACTAGTTGAGTCCATGAAGAGCCCTAAGGTAAACTGACTCAGTGTTTTAAGTTGATTCCTAGCTGTTTGGTATTAGAGAAGATGATAGAGCTCCCAGGGTGCTTACCTGACTTCCATTGGCCAGCACCTCCTTCTAGGTGGACTGGCCCCAGGCTGCAGGAACCTGATCTACCTATGAGCAGGGAGAGGCAGGAGTGCCTAGGAAGTTACATTCCCTGGCGGGGGAAGTTCTTAAACAGTGATTGACAGGTATTGGAGTTTCTATATCCCCGTCGTTTTGTTGTTGATGAGAACACACTGAGTACGGCCGACATTTTCTCCATGGCTTCCCAAACTCCCTGGAGATAAGCACACTAGATACACTCTAAGTAGGGTAGCAGTTGTTGATAGGTAACTGACTTCTCTGTAAAGATCTTAGACAGTGAGAATATTTGTAACACATTTGTAGGGGCAGGTAAAATTGCAATCATGTGTCCTACGAATGAGTAGATCACTGGTTTGCAGCATGATTCAGTTAGTCATAATATGTCTTGATAAATGTCCATTCAGAGGATTCAAAATTTTACAGATACTGGGGTTTCAATACAAAAATTCTTTTGAAAGTACAAAAGCTTTGAAATCAAAGGTTGAAACTGATGTATTTTTATGGGCAACTACTATAAAATGCCATGGTGTATTAGAGTCGAATGGCGGTCCAGAGACCAGTGGGGTCTCTGAGATCCTTTCTGGTGGTCTGCAAGGTCAAAATATTATCATAATACTGACAAAGTATTTGCTTTTTTCACTCTTATTCTCTCAGGAGTGTAGAGTGGAGTTAGCCAGAGGCTAAATGATATGTGATGTTATAAAAGATTAAATGCAAAAGCAGATATGAGAACCCAGCTATTTTCTAGGAAGCCAGAAATTAGAGATTTGTGTAAATATAAACAAAGCCACTCTTGCCTTTAAAAATACTTTTTTATAAAAATGCCTCACTTATATTATCATGTAATAAATGAGTTTATTATTGCTGTTTTAAAAAATAAATTAATAAGGAAACATCTTGAGATTTCTCAGTTTAATTCTTTAAAATGATAAATATTGATAGATATAACCTAAACAAAAGCTCTTTGGCATCTTCAATAAAACAAAAACGAAATGACAATTACTTTGAATGCCACTGATTTAGAGTAAAATTTAAGATTCAAACCATTTCATCTTCTCAGAACTAGAAAAGACTAAGAAAGATAACCAGGATCAAGATAAAACTTAAAATATTCTCTCATTTTTCTGATTTTATTTTGAAAACGTAGATGTGTTCTAGAAAGCTATTTTAAGTGGAAGAATTAAGAAATGCGTTTCGGCCTGGCTGGTGTAGCTCAGTGGATTGAGCGCGGGCTGGGAACCAAGTGGTCCTGGTTCAATTCCCAGCAGGGCACATGCCTGGGTTGCAGGCCAGGTCCCCAGTGGGGGCCATGTGAGAGGCAACCACACATTGATGTTTCTCTCCCTCTCTGTCTCCCTCCCCTCTCTCTAAAAAAATATAAATAAATAAAATCTTTAAAAAAAAAAAGAAATGCGTTTCTATTAAATGAGTTACATTCGTATTCTTTTTTTTTTTTTTAAATAGGAATACCTTAATCTATAGTGAACATTTTGTTTTTCAAAAGCAGTGGTAATGGTTATTTTTTCTGAGCATTTGCGTTATGTTAGTAAGTACAATATTGTTTGACAGGACACAGGAAGGGTTGACTGAACCAATGCACACACAGCCTGTGTGGTGTGCGGGCACTGTGGGAATGGAACTGCAGGTCATTTGTGAACGGCATGTAAGTGTGAGTGTGCCATAATTTGGGGATAATGTAATATTAATATCTGAGAACCAAAAGGCTAACCACACATAGGACGTGAGAGTTCCGTTATCGTCGTAGATGCTGTACGTCATTTCTTTGGGGTGCTGCTCATTCCATGTCGGGCTCGTATTACAGCGGGGCTGCCCCATGGAGCATTGCTCACCGTGTGGACACATCTTCAGTGTAGGCTTCCAGGTTCGCTAGCTGTAGTAAATGACAATGCTAGTATAATGCTAATAATATACACACTAATGGGTAGTTCATTGAATACTGTATACTGGTAATAGTCGCAGAATATCACTTATTTTTAATTTTCCAAAATGGTAAAGTCTCCAGTTGTGGTGTCCCCAAATCATGGTTTGTTTAAGCTTACTATTGCCTCTTAACTTAAGATGAAAGATCTCTAAGGAAAGTAATTTTATAGTCATTCTTAGCAACTTGTTTTAGTTTGAACATAATGAATCCATGTAATAGGTGAAAGAGTTTAAGGTTAAATTTCTCCTGGCATTTGTTTTGGAAGGGAACAATTTAATGTTTGTTTATACTCTTTGACAGTCACTTCGTTTCTCTCATCCCGAGGACCAGGGGTCCTGCATCTTCTCTGCGTCTGTAGGATGTTGAAGAGCAGCATCCACGCAGTTCATGATGAGCTTTTCAAGAGAGCCTCATGGCCAGGACCTTTTTCCCTCTGTGGATTTGACTGGGGGGAGAACACAAACTGTATGGCTCCATTGGGGGCAGATGGATCTCAGTTTGAGTTTTGGCTCTTTCTCTTCTTTACTTTTGAACTTGGGCAAATTATTTAGGTTCTTGACAGGTTACTTGTGGAACTTAATGTTTCCATTACATGTTTATAATAGCTCCCTTACAAAAGTGCTACTGGAACTAACTGAGATTGTGTAGAGCTCTACAAAATTTCTGGCAGGAAATTATAGCTCTTACTGTTAGTAGTAGTATTTACGAGCATCATGAGAATCATTTCGTTAATATCTACTCTCTAGGCTAGAAGTATAATTTAACAGTTGAAGTCCATGAGGTATAATCATTGATGGGCATCACCTATGCCATAGGCTACATACACATCCATTATAAGGACGATGCTTATGCACACAGTTGTGCTACCTCATTCTAGGATGGTGTCCAATTCATTCAAGCTGTCTGCTTGGAGCTCAACAGTTTTCTGGGATGATTAGGAGGAGTGTAGGATAAGAAAAAGACTCACCTGAAATGGGCTGTGATGACTCCCAGATTCATAAACACAGGTCACACTTCTAGGACCAAGGCAGCCATGTTAATGCAGAAGGTCATTACTACAAAAATATGTCTGATCTCAAATTTCTGGTACGGATTTCTTGGCAGATCTTTACACCTCCAGTTCACAGGACCCAGCATCCCTTTCTAATACCCCCTCTCAAAGAAATCCCTCTCAGATACCAGTACACCATTTTTATGCATATTTTCATGATTTCTAACTCCTCTGCTCTTAACTCTCATTGCATCACATTGAATTGTTTTCTCCCACACAGGGTATCTATTTGTGACATGTAGTCTTGTGTTGCAGTTGCTGTATACTTACCTTATCCAAATGGATGGCAGAATTATGCCTTTCTTATCCCATATCCCCTCCAGTGCTGAGCAACTGAACATAGGAGATGCATGATATAGACAGACTGAAATGAATTAAAAATAGTTCAGCACATTATTCCAGTGTGATTTCTTAATACTGTCTTAATCTGTCCTAATAATGCATTCGATTGATAAATACTTACAAAACGAATGCAGCTACCGTCAACTATAATGATTCCACATAGAAATATTCTGTATAATCTGTTCCCCTTTATGAATTTTAAAATATTTAAATCTCAAAAGCTTTCTTTGGGATGGAAGACAATGATCAAAAGTACAAAAGTCCTTTTCTTTCACATAAAAGTTAAATTATCTTTCCATTTTACATTCTTTCTATTGCTCCTCTCTCTAGATTGAAAAATAAAGTAATGGCCTATGGAAATTAAAGGAAGAAATATAAAATGTGTTGGAACAGCAAGCATCCTGTTGGTCATTATGATTAACGCTACACTAGCAATTAGACATACTTTTTTTTCCTAATTAAAATTCTTTGAGAACTCAGTTCTGGCCTTCACAAAGGTTTCTCTTTTCCCAAAGCTTCCTACATGTGCTATTCTTGTAGTTCCTGGGCTGTCGTCTTCCATGCCATCAGCAGAGTAGATTCGTCAGTCTTCACACTGATTGTTCAGATAAATATTTATACCCTCTTTCCCTAATGGCTTAATGAAGTCCTTTATCAATAGCACCAAGAGCTTCTCCTCTGACCCTTGTTACCTGTTTGCTCTGAAAATTTTCATTAAGCTGTTTGATTTACATTGTTAATGTCTTACAGCCTTAGTCCAGTTTTGCACAGAAACATATTTGTCCTGGATTCAGTAGAATTATTTTACATTCTTTTGGCCTCTGCAGAGAAGAAAATTTCTTTTTGTTTCCTATTTTAATTTCAGGATTTAGGCATTTCCAGTTTCTCCACATTTTTCTTTTCTTTTCTTTTTTTGTCTGACTCTTGTTACTCTTTGTATGTGATTACTTCAATCTTAGTTTTGACACCAATATCTCCTAAAAGGTATAGTTAGAGGGAGTGTTAGCTAATGACATAGTGGTATTCACTGTGCAGTATACACATGTATCAAATCAATACATTGTACACCTTAAACTTATCCAGTGTAAGATGTCAGTTATCTCAGGAAAGCTTTGGGGAGGGATACAGTTAGAGCCAGGAAATATCTCTGTTCTCCTGTCCCCGTATCCTGTCAATGAACACTTTTCTGGGTGGGAGAAAATGAGGGGTTTACTCTATGCCTAACTTTGTGCTTAGTGCTTTATGGATTATTGTTTCATTCTCAGTACCTGTAGGAAAAAGACACTGTTCCATTTTGCATATGAGGAGGCTGAGACTTAAAGAATTTATATAGATTACTCAGATTCAGACATAGTCCACGGGCTTATCAATCCCAGAATCTAGTTCTGCCCCGTAGTCGATCTGTGACCTTTGGCCAATTACTCTGGGCCTCAATTTCCTCAGGGACAAATCAGCTTTTTCCTGTGACAGTATGTTGAGGGTGGCGGTGGATTTAAATGAGTCATATCGTAATGTAAATATAAAAAGTCTATCTTACAATGTTCTTGGTAAGTACTAAGTACTATTTAGGTGTAAACAGCACTTGGTTATATTAAGTCATATACATATTTTCTTGGATGGAGAAGAGAAATGCTGCAGAAGAAGAAACAAGCAAGAAATCTAGTAACTCTTCACCTGGGCACATTTCCCTCCATTCCCGAACTTGGAGGGCTACCTTTCTTTCTTATTTGGTAAATAGAACAAATATTAATATTCTGCATTGCATTAAAATGTTTTATTCTTTTCGTCCACCCAAAGCCTTCCTCCATGGGATTCAGTTGCTTCCTTCAATACCCATTCTAGTTTTCAGAAGAGTGGAAATATTTGGCCATTACATGCAGCAAACCATGCACTCAGTTTTTCTACTAGTGTTTAATAAATGGCTCTTTTGTTACAAAGGAAAGGTAGCCTATTTATAGAAACTTCCTTTAAAGAAATAATTTTCTTCAAAAAGCAAGCTGTAGAATGATTTTCGTTTCTATTCTGAATTGTATATTATGATTGAGAGCTTGCTGTGGAAGAAAAGGCACATTAAAAAAGCCTCAATTAGAAGAGTTAAAGACTCAGTTTTGGGGTTTTTTCCCCCTCCATCTGTATGGTATCACTCCAGTGGATAGACCAAAAGGTCATAGAAACTAAGTGTCATGTGATAGTGCTTTTTATTCCTTGCAGTCCTGAGACACTGGAGAGAAAATATCTTGCAATCAGTGAGGTTTTGAGGCTGAAATGTACCACTTAGAAATATAATTACCACAGGTACCCAATTCAAAGAACAGAACAGAGTTTTCTCTGTGGTTGCAGAGGGGCTGTAAATCTCAAAGCCATATAGGAAAGTAATGTCTAAAGGGTAAATACAATTCCAGCAATCCTAGAATAAGAACTCTTAAAAAAAATCATCTGTTAATGACAAGGTAGAAAATTCATATAGTTAAGTGACTGAAGGCACAAAAACATGGTATACAAGAGCCGAGTTTATCTTATGATAAGTCAATGGTCTTTACATTAGTAGACATTTGAATGTGTTCTGAATGTATTCATAAAACAAATGTTTTAAATTTGAGTGTAAAATAGGTCTAGGAATATATTTTCAAGGTGAGGGTTATACCTATAGTGGAGGAAATGTAATGTAGAGGCCAGATAATGGGGATAGAATGGGAATGATCAACTTTACCTGCAGGAGAGGAATCGAGTATTATTATAGAGGAAGACCCATTTGTACTGCCATTCTAGGATTTCATAAGACATATGATAATGATAAATAGTATTATGTAATTACCACTTTCAACTACGCGATTAACTCATGTTAGCTTTGCAAGTATATAAAGAACATAAAATGCAGCTTTTGAAAATAATATATTCTCAGAAGAAACTTTTAGAGTTGTAGCTCTTAGGTTTAAGGAATCTCTAAAACAGTTTGATAGCAAATCTATTTTCCAGTATAATGTTCTTCCATGATGTGCTCATTCCTTTTTGTTTTTCACTGAATGTGAAGTTGTAAAAGTCAAATGTGAAGTGACATTAGCTGACCCTCTTAATAATTAATGTTATAAAATATCCTGAAATAATTATTTAAGAAAAATTTAAGGATGAAAGGTCCTCACCACGTAGAACCAGATGGATACTTTTGGAACCTCCTTGATATGAAAATAATTCCAACTATCACGTTTGCATCTCAGTTGATGGCAGCCGATTAGAACCAGGTCGACATGGCCGGGTCAGATGCTGATGAGCCCTTGGAATCGAACAGAACAAGATGGAGCTGGTTGGCCAGGTTGGGTTTGATTTAAACCAATTGTGTTAGGTTCTACCCAGTTAGATTTTTAAAAAATGAATTTGATCTAATCTTTCTGTTTTCATAAAATGCTTTCTAGATTAAGGATATTGAGCATTTTTCTGTTATATTTCTCATCTATTTTTCTAGTTTTCTGCTGAAATTTACTTCCATATTTAAATAATAATTTAATTGTTATATTAAATAATCTTTTCCATTGTATATTTTACAAAATCACTTTAAAAGTAAGGGATTTCATTAGCATTCACTACTGCATCATTTTTTTTCTACTTTAGCTTCTTAATATATTTGGTATCATCAAATACGTATCTAAATCAATTATTTAACAAGGCATCTCAGCAGCACGTAGAATTTAATCCATTCTTTTCACACTGTTTGGTATCACCTTCCCCTGTGCTAATTTAATTACCGATGATACGTGTGCTTGCTTTTCATAAGAGTCACACTGGCACATTTACCTAATCATAATATACTTTATTTCAGAGAAGTAGTTCCTGCTATAGATTTTACTTTCAAATTTTTGTTTCTTTAATTTTTAGCTATTCTTCCTTTTTCTATTCTCCAAAACGTTAATGATATATTATTAGGGTACTACATCAAGATACAGAATACTTCCTAAAAACTCCCCCATGCTGCCCCTTTGTGGTCATGCCTTCCCTCCTGCTCTTAAACATCAAAAACCACAACTTTGTTGTCCATCCCTGGAGTTTTGCCTGTTGTAGAATATTATACAAACGGAATCATTCAGTGTGTAGTCTTCTGAATCTTCCTTCCTTCACTTAACATAAGGCATTTAAAATTCATGCATGTATTTCAATGGACCATTAGTCCATTCTTTTTTATTGCTGAGTAGTATTTCATTGAATTGCTCTATCTCATTTTGTTTATTCTCCAATTGAAGGGCATTTGGGTTCTTATGAGTTTGGGGGAAGTGGATATGATAAAGTACTTATTTTTTATGGCAAACCAGTGTGGTTTTTGTTTTTTTTTGGTGCTATTTATTGGGAGTGAATCCCGGATTTTATCTAATAACTGGCGTAATCATTATACAATCCTTGAGTTATTGTCTCTTAGGAAAGTAAATTTTAAAATATGAAAGCTGTTTGTTTTCTTGAGGAATTTAAAACTCAATTCTGATGGATTTTTCTAATGTATATTTCATTTACTTTATGTTTTGAGTTGATAATATGTACAAAGAGTTGCAAAATACAAAAGCTTCACAGTAATAAGTACTTTCTCTCTTTCCTGTGGTATAGCCACTCTAGTTTTCTCCCTAGAAGAATTAGTATGAAATTTCCTTGCATTTCCAGAGGCTATTCCTGACTAGTGAGTTTTCGTTTATACTTTTGTTTCAATGGTGGCAAATATAGACTTTCCTTTCAACCTTGATATTCCTTTATTTAATCATGTACCCTGAAGTTTATTCTAAACAATACAAAGAAAGTTGTCTCATTGTTCTTGATAGCTGTATAGTATTCCATCATATACATGAGCAATACTTTTTATAAAAATTTAAAAATTCTTTTACTGTGGATCGTCAGGTTCTTTCCAATCCTCTTCTATTACAAACAGCACAAAAATGATTAACAAGAGAAAATAACCAAATTTAATACATATATATGTGGGAACTCTGCATATATAAGAGAGTCAGGGACCCTGCATGCAGGAAAACTTTAGAGGTAGAAAGGGAGCATAGGTATATAAAACATCCTGAACTAGGGATGAGGTAAGGTGCCTTGGGGATTGCAAGTTGATAAGAAAGATCCTGCCCTATAGATGGGTCAAGAGAACTTATCTCTGATAATCTCTTATGGGTAAAACCTCTAATTCAAATTCTTCTAGGTAGTTAAGGTGGGGAGCAGACATTTCTCTTGAGCCTGCAGCAAAAGTTGCCTTTAGATCAAAATAAATAATCTGCCTACCACAGAGGCACATGTTGGGGTGACTCACTTTGGACCCCCATACGTTATACCACTTAATTTTATGAAATGTCTTTTGTAAAGTGTGGTAGGTCAGTATGAGGACTCCATGACACGATTTAACCTTGGTGTCGATGGGAAGTATTAATGTATTGTGTAGATTTTGGCTCTGTGGCTTTACAAAGAGCATGATTCATTCATGAGTAATCTGTAACCTACACTCCTGCAGAGTCATTAGAAAATCCTGCCTTGATGATTTTCCATTGAATGTCAAAGCTCTCAGAAGTATGCCATTGGAGAGGAGCCTCCCTGGATTCTCCAGAACAACCCAAGAGATACTCCCTCCTCCTTTCCTTTCTCTGGCATTGTGATTTATCAAGTGTCTTACAGGAAGTGATTAAGCATTCAGGAGAATTACTTAATTTTCAAAAGGACTGCTTTTTTGTGTGTCTTCCTTTTTGAGTCAGAGGAGTTTTCAAGTTTAAAATACTGAGGTATTTTGTAACCTCAATGGTAAAATATTTACACTTTGATATTGAGTGAAATTTCCCAAATTGCATGATCTTGGAATACAAATTTCATTTACATTTCCTTTTCAAAGCTTTTAATTCTCTGTGGTTACAGTCCCTTGACTCAGCACTCCCCAGAACCTTTCTGTTTGTTTAGCTTGGGCTCCTCCCCTTCCCAAAGTCTCAGCCTTGGGTGGAGACAGTCCAGGAGTTCAGAGTGAGCCCTCAAACCCCGTACCCTGATAGAATGTGCACCTTATTCCTCTGTACTTATTCCAACGTGTTTGTGAAATCCTGTAAGGAATGCTGCCTTTAGAAGTCCTTTTAACTTTTTTTGTTTGTTTTTAAAAAGCCTCACGTACATAAGTGAGGTGATAGGTGAATAACATAGATTTTTTTCAAAGAAGGGTGTTATGTAAATGATGACACCTAGCAGAATTGCATTTCTATTTCTTGCGTTGATCTCATTTAAAAGCCTTGAAGTCAGTCGGATTCTGTATGTGTTGCTGTTTTAACAGAAATTCCATGTTACAAAATGAAAGTGACTGACCAAAGATGTTGAATTGATGCTTAAAAGCCTCGTACGTATCATCTGTGGAGTTTCAGGATGCCATTTAAGCAACAACAACAACAAACAAATGGCAAAAGAACAAACGGTTGTGTGCTTTGACATCATTATTCAAATACATTCTCAGTGGGGTTATTTTTCTTTTTCTCCTAGAAAATCCATTTTTGGAAGATGGCTTTGAACAAGGCCAGTGTATAAGAAATAGATTTTACTGTTCATCATTAAAAGCGGAGGATTTACTTACCTTAGAGATGATGCAGTTGAACCCGACATTAAGTGGCTAGAATAAATTTAGTCCAGATTTCAGCTGCTCAGCTAAGAGAACCAAGGCAGAACTTCCTCCTCTCCTAAGACATCCTGCTGGGGTCTCCTGAAAGTTTGTTTGTGTATATCCCAGCAGAGATTTCCATTAACAGCTCAGTGACAGGTATGTCAATGCATTTTGCATTCATATCACAATATCTTGGGCACATACCATATAATAGTTATCCCTGCACTCAATCATTACCAGTTTATTCTTCCCTAAAGTGCCCAGATTTTACTTTTTAAATTAAAGATAATGATACATCTTAATCTCCAAATTTATTTTAAATTTTATTGTAGTTTTTAAAATGTATTCAGTTGACAGAAACCTCAACAAGTTCTACCTTTATATCAGATTTATAAAAATAAAAAAAAATTACTAGGTGCATGGACTGGAATTCATTGTTATATCACCATTTCTCTTTTGTACTTCTGGAATTCTTAGTCTAAAAGTGGAAGAGAAAATGGATTTAGATCCATATCCAAACCTGGGTTTTCTGCTTCCATTCATAGCTCTAATTTCTTCACAGTCTCAGTTCCAGTTATCAGAAAATAAGTACTCAACCCAAATTACACTTCAGTTTCTAGCAAAGGAGTTCACACATGTCTTATTTTTCTCTTGTATCCCATATGAAGTGCTTCCTTCAAAATGTAGGGTCCTTCCTGCTTTGGCTCCATCCTCTGACCCAGAGTTTTCTGGCAGTAGTCTTCTGGCAGTAGTCTTCTACCACCACATGGACATATCTCTGCAGCTCTGGGAAAAAAAAAAAAAAAAGGCAGCACAAACTAAACTCTGGAGCAAGACTGCCTTGATCAGAATCCCAGTTCTACCACCTGCCAACTGTAGGATGTTGGGCAAGTGATTTAGCTCCTCCGTGACTCAGTTTCCTGATTGTATAATTAGAACAATAATAGCACCTCCCTCATAGAATTATTAAGTTAAATGAGATTATGTATGTAAAGCCCTTAACTTAGAGCTGCCTCCTAGTAAACACTGTATTTGGTGTAGCAATAATATTTGCCATCATCATCGTATCTATTTACTTCCACCTTGTTTTAGCACATCTTAAATTCTGCCTTTAAGACTTTTTGAGGGGGCGATAGCCATTCCTGTTAGCAGCCCTAATTACTTTCTCAAGTAGACATGGCAATTTAACAACAACAACAAAAACAGGAAGGTAGCATTTAGGAAAATTGCTTTAGTAAAACTGGCTCTCTATACTGGAATTATTCCTTTTACTCAGCAAATATTTATTGAGTTTCTACATTAATCAGGCACAGTGCAAGGCCCTGGAAATACAGTGGCAAACAAAATAGTTATGGTCCCTGAATTCATGAAGCTTAATATCAAAGTGGGAGAGAGTAGATAATCAAACAACCTTCAAATGGATAATTATACATTTTGATAATTCTGTGATGGTAAAGAACAGAATGCAATGAGAGGGAGAGAGAGTAAATGACCTATTTAAGTTATCAAAAAAAGGTTT
Source organism: Micronycteris hirsuta (assembly GCA_004026765.1). NCBI lineage: Eukaryota > Metazoa > Chordata > Mammalia > Chiroptera > Phyllostomidae > Micronycteris > Micronycteris hirsuta. The sequence goes on along the minus strand of PVJI01004570.1, from coordinate 73,758 downwards.
TTTGGAGGTGACTGTTAAATTCGAGACCAGAAATGGACATGGATGGGTGAAGAGTGGGAGGGAAAAGGTGTTACTGGCAGAAGGAACCCGTGTGCAAATCCCCCGAGGCATGGAAGAGTGTCGGTGTAGGAGCAGCCGGAGGACAGTGGATGCAGCTGAAACACAGGGCGCAGGAGAGCAGAGCTACATCCCAGGGCTGGATCTGCCCACTCAGGGCCTTAGAGACCTTCAAGGTCGGGACTGGATTCTAAGTGCATTGGGAAGTTTTTAAGCAGGGGAGTGACAAAGTCTAATATATATCTTTAAATGATTGCACTAGTTCATGTGTAGAAACCGGATTATGAAAAAATGAGTAGAAACAGGGCAACCATTAAAGACCATTGCTGTGCGCAGGAGAAAGCTAATGATGGCCTGAGGTGCAATAGATATGGACATATTCCAACATATATTTGCATATTGTTAATTAAATTTACAATTTTGAGGTAGCAAGGGCAGGACCTAGTGAGAGATTACATCTTAGTTTGGGGGGAGATTAAGGCATCCCAAATGAAACTCAGGTGACTCTCTGATTAATGATGCAAGTAACATTGCAGATGTTACTTAACATTATAGACGTAAATAGATGGCATCATCATCTATTAACGTAGCAAAGGTAGAGAATGCTTTCAAAGTAGCTGAAGAGTCTCTTGTACATTTCTGATTGGGAGTCAGTATAGACATCTGCTAAAGATTAAGCGAAATAGTCTGCATAAAGAGGCAGTAAAACACCAGCACATGCCACGTGCTCAGTGAAAACAATCGTCTAATAACACTTAGGTTTGCAGTTTACATCTTTGCCATGGCACAAAGAAGGGCCTTGTGGCGTCAGAGCCCCTCAGTCACTGTTCTGGTCTGTTCTGCAGTTTGATAGGGCGCTGGGAATCCCTGGCAGAGATGGAAGGACCTTGTTTTGGGAAACGCAGTTGATGAAAAGTGACTTTCCTTCAGTGCTAGCCACATTGTCCTGCTGATTTACAGTACACGTAGATCAGAAACACGTGAGGGCAACATGAGCCTGCAGGTTGATGTTTGAGGACTATTTTCCTCTCTTTTCTCTACACCTATGCAGGCAAATATGTGTCTCATTGGTCCAACAGCTGCTCTTTGGAGCCCCTCGTCCTCACTCGAGGCTGTGCTAAGTCCTGGATGCTGATGCCAGGTGCTCACGCAGACCCGGTCTCTTTATGACGATCTCCAAGGGCGGTTCATGCCGTCTGCAAAGTGTTCTCGAAGAAAGCTTCTACTGCCACACGGGAGGCAAATTGTTTCCTAAATCCCTTAAGGATGCTTTTAAAAAATGGAAACAGAATTACCTGGGGAAAAACATGTTCTTTTAAATGATGATGGAATATATATGCGATGTTTAAAAATCAATTCTTTTGGTTGAGTGAAGGGTGATGTAAGGGAAAAACACAAGACCTCTCGATATGTTATTGTCATCTCTGGGGATGGCAATTAAGTGCTACATGAGGAAGAAATCTCTAGAAATAAATAGATAGATAAGATAGATAGATAGACAGACAGACAGACAGATAGATGCTTTCCTTGAACACTCCTTCGGATGACAGGACCGAAGTTATGAGTGTTCTATCAAGGGGTATGTATTAAATGTTTATCTCAGCCAGGATTCATTTTACCAAAATGTTTCTGGGGACCCTGATGGCCCTCATCTCTGGGCTGTATGTTTACAATTCTGGCACTGACTCCCAAGCCAGGATCCTCCGACAGTGGTGAAATGGACCGTTGTGAGCAGTGTGGCTCACTTCTAAATGCAGCGCTCATTCTCACCTCGAGGAAGGCCTGCACGAATTTGAATGTGGCCACAAGGTCCCGCTGCAGCTGTGCTTTCAGTCCTTCTCTGGCTTTCGAAATGTATTTTACTTTGAAGTGCATAATAAACATAATTTTGGCTCATTACAAATGCAGTTAACATCAACTCTCTTTAGCTAGTTATGTCTTCAACCCAACTGATAATCAGATGAGAAGCATAAGCCCATTGCATTCTTTGAAGCTTAGTTTGACTAATGGGACTTCCACGCTGGGTCAAAGATGTATGGTCATTCTTTGGTTCTTCCTAGCAATGTGCAATCCCACTGAGCCCTTAGATGTTGTTGATAGAATGTTCTTTCCTAGGTAATTCCTCTTAACTGTCCCTGAGCCCTTTCCAAGAAGCAGCATCTTAAAACCATATGATCTGGGCCTTGACTCATGGAGGAAAATGAATTTTCACGCCCAGGACTTTGTAGCAGTCTGAGTCCACGAGTGAATCATGAGTCTGGAGAGCACTGCATGTCCCTGAAGAGATTCTTCAGCTACCCTGCCACCCTCTAGTTGAGGAGATCCATCACGCGAATGTGCTCACGGCTGTGTGTCTGGTACGCAGCCACCCATGTGTGATAATGAGGAGGGCACTGAGAGAAAAAAAATGCTAAAGGAGATGGGGGGAAAAAAGACATGATTAAATTCATTTTCTTTCTCAGAGGGCTCCCTTTAAAAAGCACACATGGTATAGTCTCATAACTCTGTGCTTCCCATTCTCCACTTATGAATGCTATTCATTCAAGGCTGCAGGTGTTTGTTGGCATGAGCATTTTTAATGTTGTTATTACTGAACCTCATCGGATTCCCCAGGCTGCATGTGAGTTATCATGGGGAATATTGTTGTACTTGCCTCTTCCATCATTTTACCTGTTGTTTGATGGGGATTAGGAAAGGATAGAAGAAGGGCAAGGGACAAAATGGTATTTGCTGGTACTTTCTCTGTCGTTGGCCATGATTGTAAATGCTTGTCAACCATCCAGGATTTCCTGGGAGAGGAAAAAAGATGATAGGTGAATATGCAAGCTCTCACGGTGGGGAAAGCCTGTGCCCCTGTGAAATTCATACTCTGTCTTGGAAGTACATCAGAGGTAAGCTCCATCATCTCTGTAAACCTCAGGGCTGAGGACTGATTTAACATGTATCATTGTATTTTTCTGGTCAGTGGCACATGTGACAGGCATGATAAAATAGTGCATTTTTTCTTATCATATACTTCTTATTGTGTAATTGCATATGTACTTGATTTATTTATTAATCGATTTTCGTCTCCCGGTACTACAGTATCAAATCTATGAGATCAAGAGTCTTTTCAGTTTATTCACTGTTATATACCCAACCTAAGACTACATAACTTGTAAAAGCTTAAAATTTGTATACTGAATTAATTAACAGATAAATAGTAGTAAAATCAGATTCTAATCTATGGTACATCATTAGAATTAAGATGTTATATAATCTTGAGTGCCTTCTTTAAAGGCTCTTGAACTCATCCTTCTTCTCTGTGAACTAGGGGGGAGCAGGGTAAGGGGGCCACTCAATGACCTGTTAGCATTCTGCGCTATTAGCAGGAAAGGATGCTGGGCTGATTCATGGCTTCACTGATTAATTTGTACAAGCCACACAGTTGGGCACCCTGTTATTATCTCATTCTATAACTTCTTTAAGTATTTACCAAATATTTTTACAGATAATTTTTATTCACAAATACCATTGCTATACCGATGGGAACAGCCAATTCCCTTTAAAGAAATAATGGTGACTGTCTCTTAACTATCCGTAACATACATGATTTAATGTGAAGTTATACTCACATTGAAGTGAAGAGATAAGAAGACCGCCAAAGAAGTTGCTAACACAGAAGGTTAAAGCCGTCTGAATACTGTGTCATCCTGTCTGTCTTCCCCCACCAAATAACCAGATTCCCAAACTGCCAAGCCTTTTACTTTTATCTGAGTGGCAGGACATGCTTGAGTTTCCCACATTTCAAATTTTGCCTTCAAATGCAGTTCCTCTATGCGTGACGGATACTCACACATCAATAAATATCCCTGCAACTTTCTTAGCACATCAAGATGAACTATGTTAATACTATCCTACTTAATGCCAATAGCATACCCCAAAAAAAAAAATTCTTGGAAGGAAAGACTCTTTCTCGAAGTCAATTTAAAAGTTTCTTATCCATTTTAAATATTTCATTGCATTAATTTTTCAAAGCAACAAAACAAACATTCATCAAGTGAAACTAAGCATGACCCCTCTCAGATGGGTACATCTGTTGCTTCCCTGCTGTGTCCTTGAATAATTCATTTTAATACATTTAAACTATACACTTCATGAAAATGAGCTACACTCGTTTACATATAAAATTTACATTGATGGAGACAAACATAAAAGCTATTAGAAAGCTGACCCTGGAATTTTGTTACTCTTTGTGATTTATAACCAGCTTGCCTCAGTCTGTTGGCCTTTACAAGGAGCCCTGTGTGGAGCCATCGACATCCTCACCCCCACGGACCTAGTGAGAGCTTTTGTTATATCAGCAAATGTGTGGAAGACGTTAGAAGACCTGGATACCTTTTCCCCGTGGCCTGTGTTCCTCATGAACACGTTTAACAAACTTTGTAGTCACTGCTTGTCTTTTTTAGCTCCCTCTGCACACATCCCATAATAGCTCCAACAGGTATTCGGAATGACATCTAGGAATCAAAGCCAACTCAGAGAATACAAATCAGTTTTAACTTCTCGAAGATTAATCAGTGTGAGTTCATCCCATGCAGTGCAAGGAAAAAACTCTTCAGTTTCATTCGCTTCTTAACCTTTTGAACTCTGTTAACTGATGAGCTGAATGGTTTTGGAGGAAGGGATAATATTTCTCACCAGTACAGCATTTTTCTTCCCCCCGTCCCTGTGGTTATGTCTTAAGCATAGAAACATTAAGATAAGAAAAGGAAGAAAAGGACAGAAACAGAGTTTAGCAGGTAAAGACATAGTGTTGACTTGTCCCCTTCAAAGAACTTGTTTCTTCTATCTTTTTTGTTAAAACGAAAACCTATTTTCCTCTGTGTCAGATAAAGTTCCAGTGTCATAGAATCCAAAGAAGAAAGTAATTTACAAGATATTTTCTACACAAATTTTATCTCAATATTTGGCAATCTTCACTATTCCTATTTGTTTGAGAAAAAAGTCTGTGCCTCATGAAATTATCTTGAAAAACATAAACGGTCATATCCTAGACCTTAAACCCAATCTAGTCTGCATTCAAATTCCACCTCTTCTCTTTACCATCTTTATTACTGGTAAGATCAGGTCATTAATATCTACATTTTTAGGATTGTTGTGAGGATTAAAATACATACTTGTGTTTAAAAAATGAGAGTTGCTTTGACCTTCATTGACTATAAATTTAAGCTTCTGAAACTTCTAAAGTCTCTTTTTCTATCTCCAAAAATCACAAACTCTCATTTGATTTCAAACAACATAATGCACACTTTGAGGAATATAAAACACCATATGCAAGTCAAATAATTGGGATCATAGATATTTAGACCTGGGGGGTTAGATTGTTTTTTTCTGTGCCTTTTTCCATTTACCACGTTCCTGCTCACACTACTATAGCCTTAGAAGAAGCTTCGTTGTAAGCCAGGAGCCATTTGGAAATGTCTAATTAGGCATTAGCACAGGATTCTACTTTGTGGGCTATTGTTCACGTATTACTATTTATCTATCTGATTGGGCAGTAGAAACGTCTGTGTCGCTAACCACAGATTTTCCTCAACAGATTCTTAGAAGTTTTTTTTTTTTTTTTTTGGTTGTTTGTTCTTTTACTACTTTTCTCATATTACATTACCAGTGAAACTGTCCTTCAGATAAAGGGTATTGGATAAATACTCAGTTGTATACAGTTTCATGGTAAAAAGAAATTATGTCCAGTTCTTTTATCATTTTGATGATGGGATTTCAAAAGTACTGGAGTAATACTCACCTAAATAAAACCTGTTGCCATTATAACGCGCAGTGCCCAAAGATCATTGTCTGATGAATATTAATTCCCACATGTCTACAAAATGAAACAATAATGAAATATTTGTGCATATCTATCCCCAGTCTATTTGTTCATGCTCTATTTATAGCATTCTACTTATTTTACTTTTATCCATCAGTTTCTGAGTTAGAAGTATGATTGGTTGTGGATTCTAAACTAACAGTGAAGCGAGCAGGCGACCTGCAGCCTAGTAGAGTTAGAGCAGTGTGATGTCACCAAAAATGATAACTAGCATCCAGTGAGGCTGTGAATGTTCGTGTGTTTTATTTTTATCGTTAGCCACTTTGTATCTTTAAGACCCAGCACTGTGAATGGTATGTAATTAACATACAGACACTGGGAATTGAGGTAAGGGAGTTAGTTCAGTATAGTAGGACAACAAGGTAGACAGACTTTCTGGGAATATGATCAAGGTTTTATCTGAAAGCGTTAGTATTATGGCTCTATCATGTGATCCCATTAGGTCCTCACCGCACCTTGAGGCAGAAAAGATCAATATCCCTGTTGTACAGATGAAGAAAGCAGGGCTCATAGAAAAGAAGTGATATATGCAAGATCCTACTGAATCTCTTTCCTTTTCTCTAGTTGTGTAGAATCAGAAAATCCAGGTTCCAGTTTGACTCTGCTATTTCGTGACTTTTGATTTAAGCAAACAATATTTTCATCTGTACAATACATGACAATATCCCACCGCTATGCCTATATTTCCTGTTATTTTAAATTTTGTTTTAGGTTGAAATTAGATAATTTGAAGATGCTTCACAAAAAAATAAAAAAACTCAAAAGTGCTGAATGATATAATACATTACTTTTGGCAACAGAAGTATCCTGCCCCCAATCACCTCTCACTATGGTTTTATGTAAATGGTTTCTGTTGAGAGGAAGTTTGTGGGCAAAAGAATGCTGAAGATGAAAGTGACAATTGATAGGAACATGCATCACTTTAATGTAGTATTTACAGTTTGCAAACTGATCAGCTGTGGTGTTCCTTAGATAGAGCCAGAAAATATATTTCATCAACATGTTGACACAGTTTCTTATATCTATATAAAGCAATCTCAAGCTACAGAAAAATTGCAAGGAGAAAGAACATATTTTTAAAACATTTGAGAGTAAGTAAGTTGCTGACATGGTATAGTCTCAAGGAATGGTATTTATTATAATTATTATCAAATGAGTAGATATTGTTAAGATTAAAAGCACATTAATTTGGCAATATTTGCCTGCATAAAAAGTAGACAGTAAGTTATTTTATTCTTCTATGTGTATTTTTCTTTTAAACTAAATCTAATTTGTAATGCCAATGCATAAGAATCATTAGAGAACACCTAATTCAAAACTTTCATCACCTATAAGGGGATTTATGCCCAGTTAATTCATTTGCCTTGGACCACGAGGTTGTATGTAAATTACTTCATGTTAGATTTTGAATAAAATTGGTCTTTTTACTACAAAAAAGGGACAAATTCTTATGTGTCCTTTCTATTTCAAGGGGATTACTTACATTCAAGTTTGTTATAAAACTAATTATTGAGAAGAACATTCTTACAGAAAAGATACACACATACAATGGCTCCAGCCTGGAAACCGTTGGTTTAGAATCTATTTTTGACTTGATTATGGAAATTAATAGGGGAAAACAGGGTCACAAAACAGGCCTGAATAATTTATAATTAGCTGCACAATAAATAGCCATATTCTATTTGGGTTGATGCTTTTTGAATACATGCCAAGTAATTCAGAGGCAACCCAAAGCTTGGTAAATGGAAAGAGAGACACCTGAATGTGTTTTCAAATTGATCACAGAAACTCTACAGATTAGATAAATCATATGCTAATGATTGAGATTCAACTCTATTGTTTTATTACTCTTACGAGATACTAAACTCTATAACACAAACTCTGTACTACCAACGCTCAGAGCTTTATATGTTTTTTTAAATGCTTTTTTTCCCTCTGTTTATTTCTAAAAACTAGAGATAGCTTACTTCTTCATGGAAAGTCTCTATTTCTGATTTCTTTCCTATGAAAAATCTAGTTTGTTCGTTTTCAGGGTATGGAGTGAAACCTCTATTTGCATTATGCCTTAAAGAAATGACAAATGAATCTGTGATGTTTTTCTTCAAATATGTGAATGAAGATGCCAGTTGCTTTAACTAGTCTAACTAATAATACACCTTACTACAAGGTATCATGCTTTCTGGGCAAAGGCCTGCATGTGTGTGTGTATTTGGTGTGTTTGTAGCAAAATGCTGTCGAAATTTCTAGGGATACCTACTGAATCAGTTTAATTCTCTATTCTGAAACTACTAGCAATGTTAAGTCTTCTTTGTTTACTACCCGTTCTGTGACTGAACTGTTGGATTTTTAAGTATGTAAAAAATGGACAAATATAGAGATTATTGTTCCCTCATGTGTATTCAAAGTTGGCTGATAATTCTCTTCCTCTCACTTTAGCTGCCCTCTAAAATCTGTTTTCAGCATTAATATGTCTTCGGAATGTATAAGGAGTAAGAATAACTTTGAGAAGTAGCCTGTTCTTTTTCATTGCAGAGCATAATAGATTTTTAAAAACCAAAGCTTTGATCCATGAGCCACATTTCTCTTCTCAGGCAGGGACCTGGCTACCCACAGACAGACTTAGAACCCTCCGCCCCCGAAGAAAAAGAACCCAGGGAAAGAAATATCACCATATTTAACCAGAGCAGAGTTCATTTTTTTAAGCACTCCTTTATTTGCTGTCATTCGGATGGCGCCTCATCACTGTGCTAGCATGTTAAGCCAAGCAAATGACAGAATGTTTCATCCACGTTTTCTTGTTAATGTAAGCCAGTGAAAAGAACATAGACACCGGTAGTCTTTTGTGACAGATAATACGAAAGTCACACACAAAGGTGTGTTTTAGAATGTGTGATATTTTGTGGAAAACTTATCCTGCACATTTAGAATTATTTTGCACTTCCCATGAATCATATTGACTGGTCAAATTTTGAGGGATAATGAAGGAAGCTGGCCCAGCTTTTAAAAATGCTTGGGCAATTTTCATACTCAAAGACTTAACACAGTTAAAGGGGAAATTTTGTAGAGCAAAGAAGACTGCAGAAATCATGACTGCTTTACTTCCTTCACCGTGTCTGTTTGTAGAAGGGAACCTTACTCTGGGTCATTAATGATCATTATAAGATAATGTCAGATTTCTGAACCATGGTGTATTCTCTCTTACTTTATTCAGGTATAAATTGAATTCTCTTTCTTTTAGTACTTACTCATTGTTCTGTATTGAGTCTTGAATATTGATCAAGAGCTATGCTTTCTAATCCTATTGCTTTTTGCAAATTAAGTATTTACACCTGCTTTCTCAAAAAAGGATTTGGATTCTTATGCAAAGCAATGAAAGTGGATTCGTTTTTCCAATTTTATAATTATCTGAGACCTGAACATCTGTATTCACTTTCAAATGTCAAAATTCATCAGTTTTTACTATATGCATTATTAAGCTCTAAATTGGGTGTCTGTGAAAATATATGCTTTAATTTGCAAATGGACAATTAAGCAGGAAAAGCTTTAGAAGCGAGAAGGAAATGATGTCTTCCTTAAGAGGACAGGACTGTCGAGGGTCCGAAGGGACATGGAACTAAAAGCATCTGTAATAAAACAGTAAGAACATAAAACTGTCAGCATCGAGACTTCTTTTCTCATATCGCAACATGACAAAAATGTCCCTCACTAAGACACTTCCTTTTCCTACTCTGCATAAAATTCACTTTCAAGCTTTCTCAAAACCCTTACTGAATAACGTGGGGATTCTAATGTATGAATAAACACAATGAAATAAAATATTTTGTATGCTCTCCACCAGATATAAAATTTTACTAGACAGTGATTTTGCAGTCTATTAAATTTTACAACATGCATTACCTGCGGACCCTACAATTCTATATGTAGGGCTCTGCCCCACAGAAGTCACAGCATCTATACAGATATTTGTACAAAGGTATTCATTGCAGCATTATTTCTAATATAAAAACTTAAATGTCTCTCATTAAGAAAATTATTTTTAAATGTTTTTTAAAACTTAAAATGTATAATAAAGTAGTATGCAGACATTAAAAAGGAAAAGAACAAGATGACAGTGTAACAGCTTGGCAAATATTCCATAGCATACTACTATGTGAAACAAGTAGCTTGTGTCTTACTGGTTGTAACCCAGTGCTGCTGTAGAAGTAAACTCCTGTGGAAAGTTGTGTGTGCGTGAGTTATCTAAATATACTGGTCTTGGCAATGGGAAATATAATATTTTCCCACTTTCAAACTCAAATCATTTTCTTTCTCTTCTCTACAAACTTAATTCCAAATTTCAATTTTGAATTATGCAAAACTGAATGCAACTTTTCCAAAAATGTTTGACCAAAATTTGTCCGAAGTGTTGTGACCCACATTAATTGCATTGTTAAATATGGGTAGACTAGCTGTTTTAACAACAGGTTACTTCTCCAAAATGTAAGTAGTCCAAGGTCAGTGTCACTTAACTCTCGTTTTTCTTTAAACACAGTTAACAGGTCACTGCTTGATTATTACCACACTATAAAATCTCACCAGATGGATCTATTTTTGTTGTCCAATCCTTTTTGTTGTTCATTACTTTTGTTAGGTATGCCGGCAGATAATATTCATATTTAATACCCCTGTGGCTGAGCATCAAAGCCCTATAACTGTGTCATTTTTTCTCCTTCCTCCTACTTGCTCACTGACCTTTTGCAAATTTAATTATTTATATCCAATTTGGCTTCTTCTCTCTTTCTCCTTGCCTGCTAATGTGTCAAATGTAGAATTGATATTGTCAACCATGCAATGGAATGTGCTCCAGGAAATCTCTGGCCTTCTAAAGCCAAGTGACAAATGAAAAGGAAAATGCCAAAGGATTTTGCAATTTGAAACACAGAGTGGTGAAATAAGAATGCATTGCTGAAGTTATGGTGTAACACATCCGTTTTCTCCCTGCAAGGAAGAATTTTATGCCGTACCAGGACCAGATCTTCTGATTAGCTTTTCAATAAGGCACCCAAGCATAATACTGATACCCTAATTCTACATTATAGAACTGTGGGTTAATAGGTTAACATCTAACTGACTCAGCTTCTTCTTCTTTTTTTTTTTTTTTTAATTTAGAGAGAGGGGAAGGGAAGGAGAAAGAGAGGGGGAGAAACATCAATGTGTGGTTGCCCCTCATGTGTCCCCATCTGAGGACCTGGCCTGCAACCCAGGCATGTGCCCTGACTGGGAATCAACTGACAACCCTTTGGTTCACAGGCCCACACTCAATCCACTGAGCTACACCAGCCAAGGATGACCCAGCTTCTTATAAGAAGACATCACTGTATGGCTCAACCTGTTATCTGTGTGACTATCCCTTAGACCTATTATATTGTTGGAGAAAACCTTAAGTTATAAAGGGGGAACAGAATTAAAAAATCCTGAAAAATGGAAAGAGTCCGTATATTGAATAAATAACATGATTTGAAAAGTATTATGATAACAATAGCAACACTGATATTTAATGAAGTTAAAATTCTATTTGCTGAAATCTGTTCAGTTAAGGATATCAATCAAAGGGTCAGTGAGGAAACATTGATCTCAAATGTGATTTGTTAAAGTGACGGAAAAGAACCTCAATGTGGATTCTCCTTAGTTTTTCTTAAGATCCAAAGATCTAGCTAGCACCGATATGTTTATTTCCTTACAGTTAATAGAGAAAACAAAATAAAACTTAAGGGTCAGAAAATAGAAATTTGTCATTATCTCAAACTTCAAATGTTGCATAGAAGGAAGGAAGGAAGGAAGGAAGGAAGGAAGGAAGGAAGGGAGGAAGGAAGGAAGGAAGGAAGGAAAGAAAGAAAGAGAAAGGGAGGGAGAGAGGCAGGGACGGAGAAACGAGACCAAAACTTTGTTGGTGAACCAATGAAATAAGTGAGAAATTTACCTAAAAAAATTTTTTTTAGAAAGTCAGTTAATGTTCATAAATTTACTAGCTTTATATTTTCACAATGATTTTGGGTCACAGGAGGTATAAAGTAAACTATCTTTTTTCACATCATATTGTTTTCTGGTTGTCTCCACAAAAAAATCTGAATATGATAATGGCACTGACATATCAGAAGTCTTTAAAATTTCATTTCTACACCCTAAGTCTGAAAAGGCAGCAGGGATGCGCTCATTACAGAGCTCCCGTTTCTGTTTTTCCCAGACTGTGCCTATGTTCTCACACATTCTTCAGAATTAGGAGAGAGTACATACTTTCTAGACAGACCTCTTTAAGGTTTGATTACTGTGATGATTAATACAATGGACTGATGTTTCCTGTGAAGACAGCCGTGTTAGGCAGAAACGCTTTCTAGTAAATGAAAGAAAGAACTTTCATCTCAGGAATTTTAGAGGGAGAAAAAGGTACATTAGCAACATCTGTTTAAAATAAAGATTCCATTATTGCTACCACTCCCGTCTTGGTGCTTCAGATCTTTTCCTATTGGTTAGACATTTTCAACTTTTGTTTTATTTTAATTTACCATAGTATTAACATAGTGTACTGAGGGATTTTGTTATATTTTTATCCAGGAAACATGAGTTTTAATTTTTAAAAACCAGACTTAAATGGGCCATTATGGTTAGAGTTGTAAAAAATAAAAAATAGCATAATTCCTGGGTTATAGCATACACTTAGTTAATAGAAGTAATTCTTTACATCTTGGTAACACCATGTTTTTTGTTGTTGTTGTTTGTTTTTTATAAAGACAGTATCTTGATTTGGGTGGATAACAACAAGAGATACAATGAGTTATGTCTAATTACAGATAGTAATATCTTTAGCTTTTCCATTCTTTGTATCTCCAGTTATAGTTCTTTTATTTCTAACTTAAAATGAAATTTATTCTGGCCTCCTTTTGTGTTGTCTAGGGAATGTTTAATACTTGTATGTCATAGCAGGTTATTTCTATTTAAGTGAATGGTGGAAATATTCAAACTATTTTGGAACCATTTTGCATTTCACAAGCCTTCTTTCATGATATTTCAAATATACAACACGCACATACATGTTCATATATGTATGTGTGTATATATATGAGTTTATAACATCCTCAGAAAAAATAATAGTAAGGATTAAAGTAAGCAAACTAACATTTCTCTTACCATTCTGGAAAGTTTTTTGCTCCCAAATAAGAGATTCATAATATTCCGAGCCTTATATATGATAGATTGTTATAATACCTATTTTCCTGAAGTTAGTATTTCACAAAGTCCTTTACATATCTAATCTCTTAGTGGTCTCATTTGCCATTATATTGAACTAATCCCTGCTCACTGGATGTGAATGGTGTTTCCAGTTTTCAATATTACGAACAGTGCTGTGATGAACACATGTGTGGCCCCACCTTTTTATGGGTCCTCAGTTACTTGCCTAGGATAAATTTAGCAAAGTCGTTCTTTGATTTGATGGGTTATCTTTTATGGGCAATCATAGATGTCTAGTTGAAAATATGGTAAATATTTCACAGCCAACTCTGGAAAACTCTATTCATGTTATTAAAAATAACATTTCCGTAAGATTCTTGGCATAACAGCCAGAAAAGGAATCAGTTAGGTTGTCTTTCTAAAAAAGTATCGATCCCTCAGGAAACCATGTTGTGCTATACAGAGTTTCAAAATTGATGTCTATTTTTCTATTTTTTGCAGAGAAGTTTCTAGTGAACCATAAGATCTTAGAAATAACTAATGTTAATTTAGGAAGACAGATATTTAATACACACTTGTCTGTTATGTGCTCCTCTTCGGAGAAGGTAAAGATTCCGAATGCGTGTTTTCTTAAAAAATCCATATGGCTCTTTGGAAGTAGGCCTGCCTGGTTGCCAGTTTAAAATGAAAACAAGATGACCACAGGGCATTGGAAATAAAGTCCTAATATTATAGTTTTAAGAATTTTAACATTATAGTTTTAAAAATTCTCTTTCATTTACATAATTTTCACTATAAAAAATGAAAATACTCTAAAGTATATAGAGTAAAAATTAGATATACAAATATTTTTCTGTGTCTAACTAAGCACATATAGATCTGCGCCATAAATAGAAATATATTATAAATGCTTTTGGCAACTTGATTTTTGATTGACAGTATTTAATATAGATCCAACTCGTTCTTTTAAATGGTTTCATAACATTCAGTTGTATGAATATGCCATTTTACTTGATCATCTCCCTATTTTTACTATAATGAAAAAGTTAAAATTTATTTTTTAAATGATTTTATTTATTGATTTATTTTCAGAGAGAGGGGAAGGGAGGTAGAAAGAGAGGGAGAGGAACATCGGTGTGAGAGAGAAACATGAATCAGTTGCCTCTCGCATTACCCCAGCTGGGGACCGAACTCGAAACCTAGGCATATGCCCTGATGGAGAATTAAACCAGCGACCCTTCACTTTGCAGGACGATGCCCAGACAACTGAGCCACACCAGTCAGGGCAAAAAAGCTAAAGTTTATATTTTAAAAACCTTCATTTATTGATGGCTTATGTTCTTAATATGTATGATCTCATTACATATATTTTAAAGAACACGTTTATATACATGTGGGGAAAAAAGTAGGTTTATAGTTGTATGTGAAACAGTTTATTCTTGTACTGTTATTTATTAATTATTGTATCATTTTTCATATGAACAACTATAAATCTACTTTTGCCCCACCCAGTATGTACAATGATTTTTTCTTTTTTTCTTCTTAATATATTTTATTGATTATGCTATTACAGTTGTCCCATTTTCCCCCCTTTCTTCCCCTCCACCCCCACCCCCCCATTCCCCACCGTTTAGTTTTTGTCCACGGGTCATACACATAAGTTCTTTGGCTTCTACATTTCCTATACTATTCTTAACCTCCCCCTGTCTGTTTTCTACCTACTGCTTATGCTACTTATTCTCTGTACTTTTTCCTCCTCTCTCCCCCTCCTGTTCCCCTGTTGATATCCCTCCCTGTCTTATATAAATCCCTTTAACATTTCGTATAATAAAGACTGGGTAATGATGAACTCCTTGAACTTGATCTTATCTGAGAAGCACTTTATCTTCCCTTCCATTCTAAATGAAAGTTTTACTAGATAGAGTATTCTTGGATGTAGGTCCTTGCCCTTCATGACTTCAAATACTTCTTTCCAGCCCCTTCTTCCCTGAAAGATCTCTTTTGAGAAATCAGCTGGAAGTCATGGAAATTCCTTTATAGGTGATTGTCTCCTTTTCTCTTGCTGCTTCTAAGATTCTTTCCTTATTCTTAATCTTGGGTAATGTCATTATGATGTATCTTGCTATGTTCCTCTTTAGGTCCAACTTTTTTGGGATGCTCTGAGCTTCCTGGACATCCTGGAAGTCTATTTCCTTTGCCAGATTGGGAAGTACTCTTTCATTATTTGTTCAAATAAGTTTTCAACCCCTTGGTCTTCCTCTTCTCCTTCTGGCACCCTTATGACTCAGATGTTGGGATGTTTAAAGATGTCCTGGAGGTTCCTAAGCCTCTCCTCATTTTTTTGAATTCTTGTTTCTTCATTCTTTTCTGGCTGAATGCTTTTTCTCCCTTGTGGTCCACACCATTGATTTGAGTCCCAGTTTCCTTCCCATCCCTATTGGTTCCCTGCACATTTCCTTTAGTGTATACTTCATTTGTTCATCTAATTTGTGACCAAATTCAACCAATTCTGTGAGCATCCTGATTACCAGTGTTTCGAACTGTGCATCTGATAGGTTGGCTAGCTCTTCGTTACTTAGTTGAATTTTTCCTGGAGCTTTGATCTTGTTCTTTCATTTGGGCCATTTTTTTTTTCTTGGTGTGCCTGTTACTTTAAGGTGATTTATTTATAAGGGGCAGAGCCTTAGGTGTTCACCAGGGCGGGGTAACCCATGTCGTTGTGTTGTGATGCTGTCTGTGGGGGCGGGGCCTGAGAGAACTATGGCACTTGCTCCGCTCTCTGCTCTTCCCCGGCTACCCACAAATAAGTTGGGCCCTTCTTTGCTGGCTCCAGGGTGCGTGGGCAGACTTGTGTAGTTCCAAGTCCCTGTGGGTCTCTCCAGTGAACTCTCCTGTGAGGCTGGGAGTTCCTCCTGCTGCCGCCTCAACCCCCACAGGTGTTTTCAATCAGTGGTTTGAGGCTTTATTTCCCTGCAATGGTGGGTTGCAAAGTCTGCTCTGCTCCCCAGCTTTTTCTCCCAGTTTATCTGCACACGAATGAGGGACCGCCTGGTCACCAGTCCCGGCCCCGCTGGGTCTGGGTGGGCCAGCCACAGGTTTTGCTGAGTGCACCGGCTACAGTTTTTGCTGAGTGTGCCAGCTGAGTTTTGGCCAAGTGGCCCAAGGTGGGTCTCTCTGGGGAGCTGGAGTGTTGCTGGTACCGCTCCACAAACCGCCATCTTGCCCAACTCCGCCCCTCTTACTGGTTCAGATGAACATGTCTTTCACTCCCTGGTTGTCTGACTTCCACTCAGTTTGATTTTGTCAGTTCTGGCTGTTTTTGTTTTTTTATATTGTTGTTTTTCCTCTTTTGGTTGTGCAAGGAGGCACGGTGTGTCTACCTATGCCTCCATCTTGGCCGGAAGTCCACTGTTTTTTTTTTCCTATTTTGGTCAGTAGGATTGCAAAATCATAGAATAAATACATTTAACACATAGATAAATCATGCCGATTTATCCCTCCAGTTTAGAGAAAATCTAAAACTGGAGTATCCTAGTTTTCAGAGAAGTTTATTATTTTACAGATAAACATATAGAGAAATTTTTCAGCATTAGAAATTCCTTCCAAAAGAACCTTTTAGCTTTGATGCTTCCCAAATGAACAAAAATAAAATGGCTTCCTGGGGTTGGTTGCACTTGAGAGTTTTAGTCAGGTATTATTCATAACCCTAAAAGTTCTTTATCTTTTATTCATTGCTCTTACAATCCATGTGCTCCCAGAGAATATGTTTTAAAAGATGTTTCAAGCGCTGGTTGAATCTCTGTATGAGAACTGATGTTTGGAAAAAGACATTGTGAGCAGTGGTGTAAAAACAACTCTTGTAATGGCACAAGAATTCATCCAGGCGCCATTGAACAAACGTCCACCCATCTTCATTTCCCATCTTCTTGGTGCTCTTCTAGAGGCCTGGAGTCTCATCTCCAACTGCAGCACAAACTCAGAGCAGATCTAACTGTTCTATCACTTTACTGTAGATGCAGGAGCAAGCCTCTGCCCTGGTCATCTAAATTAATTCCCAGGTTCTTAAGCTTCCTATCTACCCTCTGATTCCCATACTCTCCAAAACCCCGAGGTCACCCACTTCAACCACCCTGCTATAACTATTATTTATACTCTTTTCTTTTATAACTTTAAACCCTTAAACCATAGTTGTATCTCCCTTTCTTCCTCCTAGCCTTCACATTTCTCTTTAGGAAATAATACACTGTAATGTTTATGACTACGGCTTTGCAGTGACATCTGGTTAGAAGTTGAAGGCAATTTATTTAATCCCTCTAAACCTCAGTTTGTTCTTTGTTACAATAGGATTAAAAATAAAATTAAAAACAGGGTGTTGTGAGGATTAAATTAGATAGTGTATTAGCTGTTGCTGTAGCTGTTATTGGTTCCTGGCCTTAAGTCAGGAAAAGTTGCATTTCAGTTGTCATAGCCCAGTGTAGTCAGGGTGCAGGGTATGTAGAGTCTAACCCATGCCCGTATTCAGGAATCCAGGCCTCTTACATCACATGGCTTGACCATATATTTAGAGCCTCTGAGTCCTCCACTGGATCTTCTTCTTTCCAGTTAGCAGCAAAGGAAGAGAGTAAGCATGAAACTCTGCCTGCATAGTCCACCGGACGCCATGCACGTCCCCCCGACACTGGCCAGAACGCCATCATATGTGCAACCCCTAAACGCGGAAGAGCAGGGAATGGAATCTGTTTGTATGCCCAGGAGAATGAGAACACAGATGTTGGTGAACATTTCAGCAAACCTCTGCTGTGATTATCATTGGGATATAAAATCAACACATTTTTGTTAATTGGCACAACTTCTAAGCATTCCTGAGACAGTTATTTGCTTTGTTGAAATTTAACACAGCCAAGCCCAGAAATCAAAGGTTTGTGCGATGATTGGAAATAATTTAATACAAAGATACTATTACAAATGCTCATAATTTACAGTTCTTTTTATTTTTTCCAAAATATGAAATTTTAAAGAGTAGCCATTTTTATACCACCAAAAATCTTTTATGAGCTGTAATAATTGGCACAAAGTATGTGTCATGTTTTGTCCCAGTTGACAGCTAAACAGATACATTTAAAATTAGGTTAAATGGAAAATGAAACAAATATCAAATACTCCTTATTAGTTATCTCTTTTATTACTCTTTTTTAAAGCGAAATGTGTTACATTTCTAAATTTTTAAAAGGCACATTTTGAAAGACACTGATTGAATTTAATAATTGTGTGCTCTCTTAAATTTTCATTACTTCTGATTGACTCCGAAAGTAGAAATCAGCATGCATTTGAGAAAGAAAACACCAGGAACAAGAAATGTTTTTGGCCGGTATACTTAATATTAAAAAGTAGCTTTATTAATACAAATGTCATATCCCATTTTGGAAGATAATATTCCTTGTGAGAACTATGTCTATGTGAGCTGATGGGGAAAAACAATAAACCATTTGAAAACAATTAGAATATTAAATCAAATGGAGTTATTTTAGATTCAGCACTCTACTTCATACTGCTCCTAGAATCAATAGATACAATTGAACGACCCATACAACCATCTATCTGTTCATGTGTTCATCCACATAGCAAAGACTTACCATATACCTGCTACATGTCATGCTCCGTGTTTGGTTAGATCTTTTTCTAGCAAGTTTTTGTTAACACTAAGTTCAGTTTTTCAGCAAACTTCTGATTGAGGTTTACATATATAGAGATATGTAAATGAATATAGAATAAGGAGTGAGAATTACGTAGTGATGCATTAAGCATTATGTGTCTTCATATGAAAGCTCATGTGAGATTTAAGGTCTGTGTTTTTCATGGAAAATATTAAGTTCAATCAAAACACTAAATTACTCCACGGAGAAGGTGTGTCAGTCTTTTCTTCCACCCTATACAGCAGTATTTTTCCATTTTTTATTAACTTACCAGTTTAAAGTTTCTGCTCATGTAACAGGTAAAGTATAATCCTAATTTTAATTTTCCATAACGGTGAGTTTGTATATTTTTTTCATATCCTTTGTCTACATGTATTTCTTCCTTAGTTTTCTGTTACTAATTTATTGATTTTTCTAGCTGACTTTTGATACAATGTAAATCCTGCTGATAGAATTTCTTGGTGTTTTAGGCTTGCATTTGATATCAGCCGTGTACTTATAAAAGTTTTGTTGTTGATGATAATAATATGTAAATATAGATGCTTTGAAAAGTGTGAATAATATTTTATTTACTTGATATTCTTCACAGAGATTGGATTAAGATAAACAAAACACTATTTATTTTTCCTCAATCAACCAAACATACTATAAATATTGATTAATTTCTTCAGCTATCCAGTTCTGATTAGTAAAATATTCAATATCTTTTTTTTTGTTTTGCTTTCCCTGAAGACATATTATATGCTCCCTTATTGGCCTCATACTGAAGAAGCTTACGTTATTGGTTATTTTTAATTTAGTAGTTTAAACAAAAATGTTTTCTGCATAGTGGCTCCCTTTGCTTTTCTCAAAAGTGTGAGTGCTGTATTTTACTAACAAAAACTGACATAACTAGAATGCAAAGTAGTGGATTTTAAATTAAAATTGCATTAAAATTTTCTGGAAAAATGCATTCTATTTTCACTAAAAGCAGTCATTTAAGTAAGAAAATGCATTCTATTTTCACTTAACAAAATAAAAAATATGTCAGGGATCAGTACTGTTTTCTTAGACTCAAGATGTTGGGTCAAACGTCAAGAGTTTTAGTCTCGTCTCCTTCTCTGGGGTCAACCACCTGCACTCCTGAAATAGTGTGCATCCTGCCCTCCAAGGCCTGGGCCTCCCAGGAAACGTTATTTCAATCTGTAGTTCCCATTTGTCTCTATACCTAGAAACGGTTTCCAAAGCTATTTACCATATCTCCATTGTTGTGCATGGCAGGAGTCAGCAAAATTTTCTTAAAGGGCCAGGTAGTAAATATTTTAGCTCTATGGGCCAAAAATTCTCTATTGTAACTATTCAATTCTTTCCATAAACAAAATGTAAATGAATGGAGGCAGCTGTGTTCCAATAAAAATGTATTTATATAAACAACAGCAGCCCAGATTTGGCTATAAGCTATAATTGGTCAACTCCTGATACGTAGTTTTAGCCAGTATATTTTTAAAGTTTTTGAAAAACATTAAAATATATATGTGGCCGTTTTTGTTTACATTGAATAGTGTCATTTCAAAATTTATATTTGTTGGTACATATGGATCTAGTTCATTTATTTAACATGCTACGTAAAATTGTTTCTCTAGTCTTTTAATGATGAGCATTTATCTTGTTTCCAGTTTTTCACTGTTGTCAGCAATGCTTCGGGGATCATCCTTCAACTTCTCCCCCTGTGCATATGTGCAAATGATTCTCAGTGGTAAACTGCTTGATATTCAGAAGACTTATGAGACTCTATATGTCCAAGTTAGCAAGCAGCTCAAGAGACATTCTAATAGAGGAAAATCATGGACAGCAGAGCTCAGCAAACTTTTCTTGTGAATCTGAATAGAATCAAAGGCTTGAAGCTCTTCTCTTTATTTCTACCTCTTATAGGTAAAGAAAATAGTGACTATAAACACTGTAGTTTATATATTTAATTGTCATATTATCAAACACTAGGGTTTTATCTTTAAAGGTAGAAATTTGAATCCTTTCTAGTTGAAAAAACTTTTTCTATTTTCAGTTGTCCTAGAATGTTGCGCTTATCTCTTTAATTCATAACTATGAACTCTGTTTTGCATAAGCGCCTAGGCCTCCTGGTATTTCATTCTGTATTTCAGATTTGTTTCTATTTGTTTCTACCTAGATATGGTCTACAAAGCTTTTGGAGAGTAATCAGGGTTGTTCACAAAACCCCGGCACATGATAGGATAACGGTTACTCAATGCCTAAATAGGCAAGCCCAGTAAGCATAGACTTTTAAAGAAGGCACATAAATGTAGGCACCATTTCTTCTTTCAACTAGCTTATATTTTCACAATTGCATGATAACCATACTACCTGTGAGAAAGTACAACGGGTTTTATACTGTGGAGCCAGGATATCAGGATAGTTTCCTATAGAAGTATTCTCTGGAAAGTATAGCAGAACAATTTTAAGATAAAGTCTAATGAAAAGAATATTTTACAATTTAGAGAAGCCACAAAGTAGGCTAGCAACTAAGGCTCATTCCAAGATTTTGTTCTAGTGATCATTAAGTTCTTGCCTTATTTTTCTTTGTTGTTACTTCTGGGCACATCACATTTTGGTAGAAATTGTATCCATTTTTATTGTCATCACATTATAGAAATCTGAAAACACGTGGTTACAAGTAGACTGTGTCCAGCTGTTTTTCTCAAAACTCAATTGTTACTTGACTCATAGACAACATCACCCCCCCATTATATGTTATTGTCACTTTACAAATTACACAGGGCAGTAATGCCTAAGTCACTGGGTTTAAGGCTTGTGTGACTTTCATCAGGCCTGTAGGTACACTTCCCTTTTTCACATTTGCTCAGACAAACCATTCATCAAGGCATTCTGTAGCATTTGTCACTTCCTAAGTCTGAGTGTTTGACTGCAAGTATTTGAGAGTTTTATTCTTCCCTTTCTTCAGACTAGTGAATGCCTAATTTTAAATGGACTATTTCTGTCAGTTTCCCAGCTTAATCCCTGTTGCCATGATTAAGTAGCCCAAAACATTCTTCAATGACATCTAAGGCTTTGGAATTTAAAAGTAAATTGCTTCTGGGAAAAACAAATCAAACTTGCATTGCCGACCTACAGAAAGTGCATTAAAACATATTACACTGCACTTTCTTGGTGGAATAAATTGAGAGTCACAGTAATGATTCTTCTAGCTATGTCAGATTCTGAGACACTTCGATTAATTTTGGCTTTAGATTGAGTTTCTTTCCAACACTCCACTCTCTGTTTGATGTGTCTACATTTTTCAATGTATCCAATGACAATTTATGCCATAAATTATTGGCTTTGAAGCCAAAAACTCAGAGTATAAAGGTAAAGCAATATACTGGAAAGAGTGCATGAAGAAGATATGTATTCGATTTGATTTTCCATTACTGATTTGCTGCATGACATTAGGCAAACTCTGCAACCTTTGCGGGCTTTTATTTATATCATATTCCCATCTACCTGTGTGATGGGGCCATTGCTGCCATATTGCATGTGAGACATTTTCTGGTGGAAGGCAGTGGGTTGATGGTAAGAAGCATTCTGAAACCCTCCAGTGTTTCATAGGCACCTTGCCTGCCTGTTAAACCTATAAATTAGAAAGGAAAGCTTAGTAAAATATGGTACCTGGAGGAATCCATTGTGATGCTGTGATTGAGTCAAGAAATAAAATACCTCACTTTTTTTTAAGCAATGAAGAGAGACTGACTATATACATTTTTAATTCACATTCAAAGCTTTGTTATAGCTTATCTTTTTAAATTTTTTTAAGTATAACATATCTATAGAGAAATGTGCATATTATAAATTGGTAGCTTGGTAAATTTTCAAAAACTCAACATAGCCATTGTAGCCAACATCCACATCAAGAGGCAAGATGTGACCAGTTCTTCAGATGACCCGTCATGTTCTCTCTCGGTCACCACCCCTCCACTGTCACCACTGTCATATTAACACAATAGATGAGTTTTACCTGTTTTTGTAAAATATAAGTGGGATCTTATAGCTCAAGCTCTTTTGTTTCCAACACTTCAATTAAAAATGTATGTAAGATTTACCCATATCGTTCACTGTTGATGTAGATTATTCACTTTCATTATTACATGGTATCCTTTTGTGTGACTATGTTACAATTTATTTATTCATTCTAATTTTGACAGATATATAGGTAGTTTCCATATTTTTACTGTTAACTAACAGTACCTCTATGAACAGCTAGGAAATAAGGTACAAGAGAACGTGCAATGACAGAAATGTTCCATATCTGCATTATCCAATATGGCAGCCACTAGCTGCATGTGGCTATTGAACTCTTCAAATGAGACTAGTGTGACTGAGGAAACAAGCCTTTAATTTTAGCTAATTTAATTAATTTAAATTTAAGTAGTCAGTCACATTTAGCTAGTGGCTACCATATTGGAAACCACAGTCTTAGAACATGTCTTTACATGTACTCATTTCTATTGGGAATTGTTTCTGTCATACCTAGGAGAAGAATCACTTAGTCATAGGGTATGCAAGTGTTCAGCTTTAGTACATATTGCCAAGCAGTCTTCTACCAGTTTTCAGTTGAGTTTATTTACTATCCCAGCAATGCACAAGAGTTCCAGTTTCTTCTCAGCCTTGATAATACTTGGCCATTCGTGACTTGGCTTTGTAGGTGCTTCCATCATCTTCCCACTTCCATTCTTAGCTTCTTGCAATGTAGTCTTTACAAAAGAATCATGTATTTTTAAAAATATAAATCAGAACATAATAACTTCTTGTTTTAAATCTGTTATCAACTTTCCAGTGTCTTCTCCAAAAAAGCCATATTTTTATCAAAATGATAGGGCCCTGATCACTTTTTCAAGGTCATCACCTACCATCCTCTGCCAGCTCATCATAATATTGTAGCTCCATGGGCTCTCTGTGGTTTATCAAACAAGCCAAAGTCTCTTTTTGCTTTTTGAACTTTGAACTGTAGTTTCTACTTCTTGGAAAGCTATTCTTCATTTCCATTTCCCTGCCTTTCCTGGCTATAACTTGTCTGCAGTTCACAACACCAATCTCCACCCTCAAATCTCAGTTTCAGTATCATCTCTCCAGTGATGCCTCCCTGACTCTCATATTCTGATAGCTGGTTAATTTGTTAGAAATTATTATCACTAGTTGTAATCATTCACTTGGCTATTTGTTTACCTGTCTCACCTGCATCTCCCTCTCACCCCAATAAACTACAGTCTCTATAATGGTAAGGACATGCCTTTTTTGTTCATGACTGTGGTAAGCAGAACAAAAATGCCCAGGTCCTCATTACCAGAACTTGTGATGATGTTATGTTAAGTGGCAAGGATCTAGATTTAGTGTTGGAGAGATACATAGCAGGAACATTTCAAACCAAAGATGTACTGTATGCAATGATTGGGCAGGGGATTCATGAGATTTAAACAGCAGCTATAGGACACTCATGGCCGTGATAGTTAAAGTTGCAACCAGAATTTTAACCAATGTTATCATTGCATATTCAAATATCTGTAATAATAACTAAAACCAAAACTCATCATAATTGCCATTTAATCTCTGAGATTAACACCATTGATATGCAGCACTGATAAACTAGGTGGGCCTTAATAAACAAATTGACTGATATCAAAATGGAAGAAGAGCATTTATCTTTCAAAAATTTTCAAGAGCATCATAATAACAAGTATAAGAGTAAGAACATGCAGAAGAAATCAAAAAGAAACATTTGAGGTTTACCATGTGTTAGATAAAGTGCTTTCTAAGCATTTTGTTATTTAATCTTTGGAAATCATTGAAATCGATATTATTCTTAATCCCACCTTCAAACTAATAATAATTCTTAATTTTAGAGCAGTAAAGTGAATGGCCTGAGAAATGAGATCAGTTATCTATAGCTGGTAGGCAGCAGAGCTGAGATTTGAACTATATGATGTTGAAGAGTAAGTTCTCAGGCAGTTAATATCTCTCATGTTTAACAGATTAAAAATGAATGATGATACAACTTATCTCAAGTCAAAAAACAGTTTGAAGACTCTGGAGCAATGCAAAATGTCTTAGTTTCCTATCTGCCAGTTGACTGAAATTTAATAAAGTGTGTTTAGCTCATATTTCTTTGGATTGTGTTTTAAGAAAACCTAGTCATATAAAGGGACAGCTCATTTCACTCAGAATAAAAGATAAAACAGAAAGTGGATTGTGCTTCCAATATTTTCACACCATCTTGCCAAAGGGGCCTTTCCCTGATCTGTTGCTCATACTTTTAAATTTTATATTAGATCTAGAATCTTGTAAATTGATTTCATGTTGTCAAACTTGATCATAATTTTCATCCTCAGAGGCCAATTTAAGATCTCAAGGCAACTTGCTTTAATGGATAAATGAGAGAGAGCTTAGTAAGAATTTTACATTTTACACATGAATAAAGGGTTTTGAGAGGAGTGAAATGATTTCCCAGGTTGCCTACTTACATCACACTGTGCTACATGCTGGAGTTACCAGTGCAAATTAGGCATAGGATTGTCCTCAAGATCCCTGCATTGCTCTTGATACTGAAAGGTCATCCTTTTCAGAACAAGCCAGAGAATTTTAGCCTCTGACATTAGTTGCAAACAATTTCCTCCTATAGGATACATTACCCCTATAATGGACTGTAAAAGGATGTAATGACATCCTTAACAGAGCCTGTTGGTACCTCTACCCAGATCCCCATTACCAGGCTGAAGCACTCCTCTGCCAGCCTCCTAGAGTTCTAACAAGTCACATTCATGCTTGTCTCCTAAAACCTACCTTTAGCAATAGGGAACTACCTTGCCAAGAAATTCCTTGGGAATTATTCCCTTATTCTGGAGGCAGTTAACAACCAGTGACTGACAGACATCAAGTCAAAGCCCTCTTGCTACAAGGAAGGATGACTTAAAGGTGCCATTTGTGTTTCCTTGTTCTCCATGGGGTCAGGCTGAGTGTAGACTCCAACCTGAGATAGCATCCTTGCTTAGCTTCTCCCCCTGCTCTAGTGTACTTTCTTCGTTTTCTTACTGGTTTCACTCGGCAGTCACTTGCTCTGGGTTTCTTAGGAAACCCACCTAAGGCAGTGTTAGATTTCTGTAATCTTGCATGACCTCCTGGTAAAACTTTGAGAAGGACCTAGTTTCTTTTACTTGTTCTAGAGAAAGATATTGCTACATCTCTAAATATCATTCTTCTCTCAACATAACATTCTCTAGAAGGAGAGAGTTCTTTAAAGAAGATAGAAAACCAAGTGAGGTCTAGCAGAAACCATGATGGAAGCCACTTTGGCATCTAGATATCAGAAGACTTTCAAGATTAACGAAGAGAAACGAGATCAGTGATCTCCTGACTCCTGGTCCAGCCCTTTGTCCTCGGCTCACTCACTGCCTCTCTGTCCATTGTTGTCAGGATTTAGGGTTCCATGTGATTCTTTGCATGGCTCTGAGTAAAATTGTTTACAGGGTAACAAAGGTTATTGCTGAACTGTTTCCAAACTTTTGGAACAAGGATACAGGAACAAACAAACAAAAAAAATCTGCCCAGTAAGCACTAGCCCTAATGAGAGACTGAAATTGTTCACAATTGAAATTATGCTGCAGCAACATGACTTTTTATTTCAAGGAGATGCATTAACCAGAGTAAAAATGAAAAGATACAGCCTCTTCTCTCGAAGGCATGGATAAATGAGTGACTGAATAGCTGGATGGATGGCTGAACGGAGGAATGAATAAATCAGTGGGAGAATGAGTGTTCGAATAGACTTGCTGTAGTTTCTTTGAGGACTAATTCTTTGCTTTAGTTAAAAAAGGTATTACTAAAGATAACTAAAAACAAAAAGGGGAAAGGCAAGCTAGTATTTTTTTCTCTTTGGTCTCTTTTCTTTCTCATAAACATGATTAAAACAGAATGTTAACTATTTGGAATATTCATTAAAGAAAATATTATTGTGAACCCATTCTCTTTTCAAGATATCTGGTGATTTCTAATAATGTAATTCACATTAGTTTCTTCAGAGGGAGTATTTTTACTCCTTAGGAGACATGATGTTTTGAATATTTAACAATTCTGAGAATGAAACTTTTCCCAGAAGTATATTTGAGATGTATATTTTACTTAAAAAGTATTATAAATAAAGTGCATTTAGTTCTTTATATGTATGCTGAAAGCCCATACAGTGAAAAGCTAATAGTATATGATGGTTTTTTTTTAAAGATTTTATTTATTTATTTTCAGAGAGAGGAGAAGGGAGAGAGAAAGAGCAATGTATGGTTGCCTCTCATATGAACCTCATTGGGGACCTGGCCCACAACCCAGGCATGTGCCCCGACCGGGAATCGAACCGGGACCCTCTGGTTCCCAGCCCGCGCTCAATCCACTGAGCTACACCAGCCAGGCATGATGTTTTAAAAAGTATATTTGCAGTAACTGATTTGCGCACCTAAGAAATCAGCAGTTAAACCAGCTACTCTACTTCTGGTTATTGAATATATCATCTGAAGAAACCCAAAAATACTAATTCAAAAAATATATATACAACTGTATTCATTGCAGCATTATTTACAGTATCCAAGCTATGGAGGCAACCCAGGTACCCATCAATAGATAAGTGGTTAAAAAAAAGGAGTGGTACATTTACACAATGGAATATCATTCGACCATAAAAAAGAATGAAATCTTACTATTGCGACAGCATGGATGGACCTAGAGGGTATTATGCTAAGTGAAATAAGTCAGTCAGGGAAAGACAAATGTCATATGATTTCAGTTATGTGTAAAAAATAAAGAATGATATAAATGAACAAAATAGAGTCTTACACAGAGAATAGATGGATAGTTGTGAGAAGGGAGGGGCCTGGGGACTAGGTGAAAAGGTAAAAGGATTGAGAAGTACAGATTGGTAATTACAGAATAGTCATGGAGATGTAAAGTACAGCATAGAAAATACAATCAATAATATGGTGATAACTATGTATGATGTGAGTTAGGTACTGGAAATATTAGGGGAGACACTTTGTAAAGTATATGATTATCTAATCACTATGCTATACACCTGAAACTGACACAAAGTCATATTAAATGTAAACTATAAATGCAAAAAATTAAAATATGCATTAAAAATCAGCAGTTACAAATGTATTAGCTTGAATGAAATATTACAAAATGAATCAAAGATTAAACTAAATAAAAGTATATGGATAGAGGGAATTCATGTTGAAGCCAGTGTAGCCTTGCATTTTACATAATATTTAAAAGCGTATCCTTTGTCTAACCCCCAATGAAATGAAGGCTTATGAAGATTGTCCTTTGAAAGCCTCAAGTGAAGGGAAATATTAAGCATAGACTTTTTTCTAACCCTCACAACTTGTCTCTATCATTACACTTAGAAGACAGGGGGACTCTCCTGTCATTTTGTTCTTTAAATGTCCTGGTGCTTTATCGTGTTTCTTCTGGAATGCCACAGGCTTTTACTCAACAATTTTTAAAGTGCTGACTTCAAGAGCTAGGGGAATAAGTGTTAAGACCAGCTGACTCTGAAATATCACTGAGATAAAATGACTTAAAAAGAAAGTAATTAAAATATTTAGATAAAGTCATAGAACATAAAAGTAAATTATTTCAATGCAAAGATAGGGTGTATTATGGTACTTCTTTATAAACACATTTCCTTCGGTTACTTTTGGGAAGACAACTAAATGTGATTGAAATGTAATACATACGTATATATTAAGCCCCTCAGTTTAAATTAATATAGAGTGTTTTACAGAAAAAGGATATACACACGGAGTTATTTGGAAGTGGTAATGACAGGATAGTAGAAATCAAAATGACACGGGTAAACGCACAGCTTTGTTACACAGCGCGACACAACTTCTAAGAGGTTTAAAGGTGTCAGGGTCTGAGGAAGCACAGTCGGACCTTCTGATGTGAGCCCTCATGTGGGTCCTCAGTTTATTTATGCTGTCGTTTTGTACCTTGTCACGGGCCTGAAACACTCCGATTGTAATGGCCTACTCCCCTGGCAAATAATAATATAAATAAATAAACTATCTCAATCTGACCTTTCCACTGATCTCTAATGTGAGTCACTGCTTTACGATATTCTACCAATTACATCCCTGACAAATAATGAGAAAGGATCAGAATAGACAGCCATTCAAAAAAAAATATTTAAAGATAATGGACTGATACCCTATTCTCATAATGCGAATTATAAGATTAGCAGGGGCTGTGGAATGTATTGATATGAGAATGATGAACAGAGTAGAGAAATGGAAAATACTGCAGGTGTGTTTGATGTACTACCGTAATTGAATTTCAGAAAAGCCTAAGTGATAATAAAAAATGTTTGGTGCAAAATTAATCATACCTTCTTTGATGTGAATTTTTAGTTTCTTGGTTCACCAAGAATATATCTATAAAAAACAAATATAACATTCTTTTCTATATACCAGGAAGTTTTCATCCCACTTGGTTTCTGAGCTAGATTTCTTCGGAACTTGTTACATGTGGTTACATTTGCAAACTAATTTTCAAGGTTGCCCACATATAGACTTCAGCATCAGTAGATGTATTAACTTCAACCAGGGATAGATTTTCTGGTGTGAAATTGTTGTGAAGTTATTGCGATAAAGAAAGGAAGGAATTGGCATATTTCTCCCTGGAATGCTTCCATGTTGCTCATTTGGGTACCTTACTTATACTTACTTTAATACTCTACTCAGTCTGCAATTACTTCACATCTCTGAAATTTATTTTTCCCTACTGTGCAATAGAGACAGTCACAAGAATTAGAAGCTTGGGGGGGGGTGGGATTGGTAAGTGATAAGGTCTGACGGAACATGTTCTTTAGCAGTACCAAGTGGGCTTACTCATCTTCATCGTGTTGTTTGGTTGAACAGAGCTTGAAAGAGAAGTTGGGGAGGAACCCAGTGATCTGAGAGTCACAGTTTGGAGTCAGAATGGACCTCCTGTATAGCTGCCTAAGTTCCACCAAATAAAGAATTGTGTGTATTCATGACAGGTTAGGGGCCTGAGCTAAGATGATGCCTCTGTTAGGTGCTTAGGGGGGCTAAAATCTACTTCTTTCTTGATTGCTAGAGAAACTTCCATGAAGTTACAGGTCTGAGCAGTCTCTCATACTCCTCCTTGAAGATTCTTGTAGATACACTCTCGTGTGAACTGCTATCAGTCAAGTTCAATTTGCAGTAAAAATAAAATTAGAGCTAATGGAACCTGTGGATTTGGTGGTTCTTTCAAGGCCGTAGGACTGTCAGGAAGGTGCTACCAGTGTCCATGGCTAGTGGCTTTCTTATGGTAGCTACTGTCTTGTTTTTTCTTGCAAATACCTTACTTTGAATAAATATCCTAGAACCATAGAAGTTTTGAGTCTGCAGGGTTCTTATGTTTTACCTCATCTTTCCCTTTCATTTTACAAACGTGCTTATACCCAAGAGGGTTCTCTAGATCACATGGATTCTTTGTAACTGACTGAGTCAGGGCTGAAACTCAATTCTGACTTACATTCTGGGACAGGCTTTCTCTCAATGCTATACTCTATTGCCTCTGTCAGAGTCACCAGGTAAGTCAGTTAGAACCAGAACCACAGGTGATACATTATATGATTAGCGCACTACATCTTGGACAAGTTGGAAGAAAAGTACCTACCTAAGAAAAAGAATGAATGAATTCTAACTCAGCCTCTTCACTAGGTAACCTATGAGTTAGCGAGATGGCAGGCTGGAAGAAAAAGACCAAAAAGATGATGGGAAAAGGCACATGGAAATTAAATAATCAGATTGTGTCTTTCTTCAGTTTTCTGGATCATGGTAAATACTTTGCCTGATGGTAACCTCACAGCATCCAGAAACCCTGAGTCATTTTTCTCCTTTCCCCTTGATTTTACCCTCGACTTCTCAGAAGTGGCTCATTTCTGATCACTTCTGAGTAGAACTCTTGAGCTGCCAACCTCAATCTGTTAGCCATACTCTTTAGAAATCACTTTCCAGACACATGAAACTTGACTGCATTCTCCAAGAAGCCTTGATTTGTTGCTATCCTATAGACCCTTCTGTCCCCCTCGAGGCTCTTACTCTGCCCCTTTCCAATTGTATGCCTTCAACTCAAGCTGCTTATTGTTGTTATTGTTTATATGTTTTAACATAACTAGATTATTCAACAATATCAAGGAGAACTCATATATGCTGCTAGGTTGATATGTACACTTAGTCTTCAGAAAGGTATTTAGCACTAAGTAACTCAGAACACAGAAAATAATGCATTAAGCACATTGCCTTCTATTATTTCTTTCTTCCTAAACTGTAAGTGATACGAGAGGATGAGACGTACTGCTTTCCTTCTGGTAGATTGCCACATTGTCCCCAACATGACCTAGTTCCTTAAATAAATATTTAACTCTTCCTCAAAGAGTTAAAGTTATGAATTTCACATTTCTCTAGACAGGACTGGAAAGAACAGTCTGTGGAGGAGCAGACTAACAAAGGTAACAGATGTTGGATCGGAAACTGCACAGTCTAGAGGAGGACAATTAATTTGTGAAAAGTAGCTTTTCTCCCCGCCCTCCCCGCCTCCCACCGAGTGTGTTTTTAATGGTCTTAGCAAAGCAGAGTGAAAATATAAGCATTCTCTGCAATCAATTTACATGTTGAAGCATTTGTTTTTCTTCCTATCCTAAACATAATTGCCTATTCAGTAATAAACCTCATCGTGGAAAGAAGGGTCAAGAGACGCTGGGTGTCTGACATCAGCCTACCATTAGTGAGCAAGTCTCTTAGAGTGCAATGCTCATTTGCAGTGTCTCTTCTGATTTCTGGATGCACAACTTGCTGAACATCCTGCTAGGAGAAAATTGATATTTTCCCCATCTCTCTGGTGGAATTTCTTCTCCCTCTGCCTTCTGACTCAATTCTGCCATCTCGTTTCTCCAAAACTGCCAAACACAACAGTCTTCTGTTCATCTTCAGTGTATTTCGGAGTCGTGTGAACTTAAGCCAAAGCGGAGTGATGTGGAGATAGCAGGGAATAACCAGAAATGGTCTTAAGCATGCATTGAACATTTTTTTTTAAATATTATTTATTATCTGCTGATGCTGATGAAATCTTAGAGTTTAGCAAGGCAGTTGTGTTTGAAGCCATTGACAACAGATTTTGTAAAACTACCCGTTGAATTCTCTATTTGGATGTCAGCCATTAAGATGGAATGCAGTATGAGAATGGTTTCTAAAGAGTTGGCAGCAGAGGACAAACTAGAAAGGAGCGTCAAGAGGAGACTGCATATTCAGATTGCACGTCAGCCCTGTTTCTTGAGCCCAGATCTCTCATGGGTCTGGTTAAAATGTGCAGATTTATTTATATTTTTAAATATTTTTATCTATTTATTTTTTAGAGAGAGGGCCAGGGAGGGAGAAGGAGGAGGAGAGAAACAGCAACATGCAGGACAAACATTGATTGGTTGCCTCTGACACGCCCCCAGTACGGGACCCGGCCTGCAACCCAGGCTTGTGCCCTGACCAGGAATCAAACTAGTGACCGTTCATTTTGCAGGAAGATGCCCAACCCACTGAGCCACGCTGGTCAGGCCAGAACTTGCAAATTTAATGTGACGCTTCCTGTCCCTTTGACTGTCTTCTTTACTTTAGTCAAGGAAATTGATTTTTAAAATTACTGCATTTTTGAGCTGCTTGTGAACGTATCCCTATTTCAGTTAAACAGAAGTCTGTTTTCTTAGCAAGGTGTGCTATTCCTTTGGGATATAGTTACATGTGTGTAACAACTAATTATAGAGTGCAGATATTTTTAGTAGGTGACAATCTTTTTTCTCCACTTGTTTTCTCCTGGAACGTTTTACTTTTTTCCTTTTTTAAAGATTGTATTTATTTATTTTTCTTAAAGAGAAGGGTAGGAAGGGGGAAAAGAGGGAGAGAAACATTGATGTGAGAGGGAAACATCAATGGGTTGCCTCTGGTACATGCCCCAACCGAGGACCGACCGAACCCACAACATAGGCATGTGCCCTCACCAGGAATAGAACCAGGGACCTTTTGCTCTACAGGACAATGCCCAACCAACTGAGCCACACAGGTCAGGGCTCTTAGAGCATTTTCCAAAAAAATTTTTCTGGGGGCAACTTAGAAATAATTGTTCTGTATATTAAAAATTTTAAACAATTTGATTAAATAGCAGGGCTCACTACAGTTAAAGGTTTAATGTAAGAGTGGAGCATTTCAGTTTCTGCATAGAAAAATTTCGATACAGTGCAAATATCAAGCAGAAAACCCACTTAATACTGTCTTCGCATCTTTGGTCACATACTATGCTTTTAACACTTATCCAACAAACTCAATACAGTGCAAGTGACAGTAGTTAAGATGCAGGGCAGGGTGTTACTAGCACTGGAAAACAAAGGAAAGACATTTCAAATCACAGTTCTGATTGTGGTCAATAGACCACTTTGTTCATAAAAGCTTTGACGAAATGTAATACATAGAGTGCTCGTGGATGTAATATACACGCAGGTCCCAAAAACCCCCTGGGGAATTTTCCTTGATGAGAATATTAGTACTTAACTGAAAATTGTGGCTTTTGGACCCTTTCATTTTTATTCCCGGGAACACATTAAATACAAAAGCAACTTGTTTAGCTAACATTGCAGTTCAGGCTCTTTGCCACTTGTGTATTCATTTCCAGCAGTGTGCAATACCGACTGATCTTAGCCACTCAACAGAAAATAGAGGCACAGGGAACTAACTATTGCCTCAATAAGTGTAGACAGCAAAAATTAAACTGACCTTCAACTTAAGATTTTCTCTGTCTTCCTTGAAGTAGGGATATTTAGAGGTGCTAAGTTGATTTAGGTTAAGTTAAAGCCATTTCAGTAAAGCAATGACCTTGTACCAATAAATGTTTAAATATCTAGTTCTTCAGGCATCAGCAAAAAAAAAATACCATTTTTAAAATAACACTTTCTGTGAAAGCTTTAGACTGTCAGAGAATTTGCTCCAAGTACTTTTATTTTTTAAAAGATTTTATTTGTTTATTTTTAGAGAGAGGGGAAGGGAGGGAGAAAAGAGGGAGAGAAACATCAGTGTGATTGGTTGCCTCCTAAACACACCGCAGCTGGGGACCTACTCCACAACCTAGGCACGTTCCCTGACTGTGCATCTAACCGGCGACCTTTCCCTTTGTGGAATGCGTGCATTTAAACAACCTCTCAATAGGAACGAATTAAAACATGGCTATGACCTCGTTTTTATTTTAACTTCTATTTACAGGTTGAGTAGTGCCAAAAATGAGTGAAAAAAGAAAATGCTAGTTAGGTCATTATATACTGGTGAAATTCTCACTGGAGGGTTAAGTCGAAGTTATGGGTGTGGGTTCCAAATCCCACATCTCTTCCTAAATTACCTTGGACAGCACCCCTCATGGTGGAACTTCTCGGACACATAAAAAAGTAGGGGAAATAATGTCTGAGATCTTTTCAAGCTTTTTGAATATTCTGGGTTTATAGCTCAAATTTTAAAATGATTCATAATTCAATATACACATACAATTGGATATTTATTACAGGCAATTTAAAACCATAGAAGAGGAATGTAAATTAAATTGTATGAGTAATCTTTGGTTCATATAGTTAATGTAATTAATTATTATAATTTACTCAAAACTTGCTGACATAGAAAGTAAAATAAATATTTCAAAATCCCTTAAATACTTTTACTAAGAAAGAGCAGAAATGTTTAATAAATCTGTTAGAGGAGTTATTTCCCTGTAAAATTCCAAATAAGATTCTGATTTACCAAAGGCTGTTGGATTGATTTTTTTTTTTTTTTTTGCCTCTTGTTTTTCTAGGGTATAAATGAATACAGTTTTTAAAGAGCATTGACACTTTTTTTTTATTCACCCGAAGAGAAAACACTCACCTTAACTAACAAGGTGAGAGAATTGGTACAAAAGGATATAGTGCTTTGTATACAATAAAGGTTATCCTGACTCAGTTCCGGTGGGAATGGCAAACCCCTAGTTCAATAGTTAAGACTCTTTTGTTCCAGAATGCTGGGACTGAACTTCCTGGTGCCATTTAAATCCCAGGAGATCAGAAATTTCATATTTCCATCTAAGTGCTACCTTTTTCCTAGAAAATTTCCCTGAGGTCTCATTCTAGAAGTGGTCAATACATGAAATACAACTTGTTTTTCCCATCCTCCTTCCTCTGTTGTGTGCCCCTTATTACCTGTCTTTTCATAGGATTATGGTCTTCCTTTTAGATCTATTCCTGGATTCACTGCTTCACAGTCATCACAGATTTTATGTCTTCGGCAATTTCTGCTAGCACTCTGCTAGCATTAAATTCAGGCTCTCCTCCAAAGATTCTACTCCGTGGCCAACCTTGTTGAGTTCTGTTTATTCTCACCGAGGTAGTGGCTTTCATAATCTTTTGTGACATCTGGATTACTGCTTTTTTTGGGAAACACTGCTTTTCTTTTGAAGCTCACACAAGCTGTCAATAGTGCCATCTATACTTCTCGTCTACTGACCTCCAATAATTTGCTCTCATAAAAGAGATATTTTTGGTATCTGGATTAAGTTTTCAGTTCTAAGCCCGTCTCTGCCATCACTGTCAGTGTTTTCAACAACCAACTATTATATCGAACTATCATGTATTGAACTGGTGTGTTGAACACCCCATAACATAACCTCTTAATTTATCACATTATCTGCAATAGCTTCCTCCTCAATTTCTCTTAACCGTTCACTCTGAGTTAAACTCAAGACCGTACAACCTCATGGCACTGCTCTTCTTCCAAAATCATGAAATCAACATCCTACTGTCATCCCCAAACCTACTTTCCAGTTGCGTTGTTCAGTTAATACTCATTCTCCAGCCTCCTGGGAATGTCCAATTCATCGGCCCCTCTTTCTTCACTTTTCATCCTTTGTGCCCCATATCTGATTAAATCCCAACCTTGGATGTACTCAGCTTTCTTTGTGTCTTTACATAAACCATAGGTAAAGAAAGTCAAAAGAGAAAAAGAGATTGCTATACCATGGTCACCAACATCAACTGCATCTCTGGAATTCCTGTAAAATTCTACCCTTTTTCCTGGCTACCTCACTCTCTGATTCTCAATGGCTATTGCAAGTCACCTGCACCCTTCTGAAATTGCTGCCTCCCTGCCTCTCCAGACACTCAGCAAATGACATCCCTTTTCACTTCATTTAGAAGATAGCAGTCATGAAATAGGACCTCTCCCTACTTGCTACCGTTAAACTTAAAAATCTATCATCAGAACACAGCTTGTCTCCTTCTCTCGTTACAATAAAGCAGAGTAAACGTGGAGACATAGAAATGACATCTTTTTACCAAGGAATATTTACCAAGAAAGATTTGTTGAAGGAAATATGTTCTCTTTCTATCTAGTACCATGTTAATATTGAAAATGGAAATATCATTTTTTTCTCATAGACTCACAAATGTACTATTTAATTTCGGTTTGTAGAGCAGAGTAACCACTATCAGAATTGAAATAAGTTTAGAATTCTGACTTCTGTATTTACTAATAACTTTAGGCCCGTTACTTAATCTCCTGGACCCTCAGTTTTCCCATTTGTAAAACAAGAAGAGTATAGTTAGAATAATTAAGTGGTTGCCCCCAGTATTCCACCCCCACCACCCATCAACTACATTCTTTTCCTTTGTCAATGTTCATACTAATAATGTTATGAAACCTCACATTAAAATAAGACACAAATATATTTCTTCAAAATAATGAAGCGAGGACAAGTTAACAACAGAGGAATGTAATGAAAAATATGTGTCTTATCTTGAAGTAATGTTAAAACAGAAACTGATGACTACAACCAAAGTAATATTTGTTAGGCTTAGATGTGAAAAATATTGATATACTTCACTGCAAAGAAATCTAGCAGATTGAGGAAAAGCTAATGCTCTGGAAATAAATTATTATAATGACCCTGCTCCTAGTAGCCATAAGACCTTCTAGAAATAACCTCAGTCTCTAAAAGTCTCAGTCTCATTGGCTCTACCAGGGAGGCTAAAATATTCCTCATAAGGTGTTGGTAAACATTAAATCAGATAAAGCATATAATGCATTTAACATTATGCTTGGCATATAGAAGTGCGCACTAAATACTATTAGTATGGGGAGAGAGAGAGAGAGAGAGAAAGAGAGAGAGAGAGAGAGAGAGAGAGATGGGACTTGTGATATATTTTTATTTGTTGCTAGTTTTCTTTTATACCAATCTCATGGCCAGGCAGTAAATCTATTAAACTCTAATTCATTAACTCATTTTAGCTGATACTTTCAGACCCGAACAAGTTGCCCCATCTTTGTCCTCTCACTACCTCTAGATGATGGTGACCTTGCCACTGAGTGGGTGCAGAAGCAAGAGAAGGGACATTTCAAGTCGAGTCTTTGCCTTAATGCCTAACCCTTGAACAGGGCTGTCCTTGAACAATGGTTGTCATCACACTGGAGGATTGGGCCAATGATCATTAATGCAAAAAACTTTAGGAAATTGTTTGTGTCTGTACTATAATGATAGTTTGAACACAGGTGATTCTCCTCCAAACTTATAGTGATTTTTCTAGTGAGCATAGAGTAATATTTTTGTTAACTCTTTTTCTGCATTGCAATTAGTATTTCTTTTTTTTTTTAAGGATTTTATTTATTTATTTTAGAGAGAGGGGAAGGGAGGGAAACAGAGAGGGAGAGAAACAGCAATGTATGGTTGCCTCTCACATGGCCCTCACTGGGGACCTGGCCCGCAACCCAGGCATGTGCCCTGATGGGGAATCGAACCAGGACCCTCTGATTCCCAGCCCGCGCTCAATCCACTGAGCTACACCAGCCAGGGCGCAATTAGTATTTCTTAAATACTATAGTTACTATGGTTATATTGTGGATTTTATGCATTATGTCTCGGGTGTTTGGGTTTAATTTCCGTGTTTTTCTTCTTCATACTTTAATTATAATTGGTATATTTTGTAACATTAAACTCTGGTTGCCATTTTATTCAATAACACTTGTCAAACTTCCCAAGCTTTTTAGCTGTGGGTCCTTTTTGCATGTAAATATGAATCAATATCTAAATCAAAGTTGGATGAAACATTGTATTCCCTCCCCTGACCTGGTATGAGTTGCTCATGCATTTAATTAATGCCACTAATAAATGATATTTTTGTTCCAAGAAACAAAATAAAATCACCGTGATGGAGATTTCTGCTTCTATATTTTATGAGGTCAAGATAGAATGTTATTCCATGTCTTTAACATCAGAATTGTCCTTGCAACTTTTGTCAACAAAGCTTGCGCATTTAGTTTCAAGAAAATGTGAAATGTGAAATCTAAAGCCACAATAATAGTGACTTTTGACACGAAGACAAAATTAGCATTTTTTTGAACCCTACTGAGAAATGTTGGTTTTGTGTCTCATTGGTCATATGTGCCTGCTGGCTATATCTGGGTGAGTCATTTTCTTTTAAATAAAATCCTCCCACATTCCTTTATATTGCCAGAGGTCATTCAAGTTATAAACACAGGAAAATGCCATAGAGCTCTGGTGAAGGCATTGCTTCCCACAGGCTTCCCTGTGGTGTGTGAGAGGTGCCAAATTGTCATTTTCTAAGCTTATGTCGCAGAGTTGGCTGTTTTCAGCCTTCAGTCTAATCCTTCCTTTTGAATACTCGAATATAGAAACAGGTCACTTTGTAAAAATAGAACTTATATTTTCTACTACAAATTTATCCATTATTCATTAACACCTTGATCTTCAGTGAGACATGACTCTTAAGTAGTAATATGTTTTTCAGTGTTTTATTGATTTCAGCCCCACCTGAGTAGGGTATCTCAAACATAAGTATTAAATTGAAAAACTGTAAAAGAAGTAAGAAATATATTACACTGTGAATTTCCCATTTTTTCAAAGCATGTTTTGATTTATTTTCTTCCATAAACCCATATTTGTTTCTAGCCAAACCATTTTGCTGCACCTCATAATTGAATGGTTTTAAGTACTGGCTATTTGCTGAATTTGGAATAGTCCGCTATTTTTTAGTCCAATTGACAATTTATTGATCTTGGTTTTATTCAGTAATTAAGCCAATTAAGCAGAAGGGAATACAAATACAGATACTCATTGAATCAAATTTATATTTCCTTTTCTTAAACAACATTTTAAAATATATAAATATAGCTATCAATGTAGCACAGACAACTTTTTAATAAAAATATGAACTATTTAACATATAATACATCATCAGATTGATGCAGATATTTTGCCATTTTATTACATTCTTATATGAAATATTTTGGATTATGTGGTTTCTTGTCTCATTTTTATTGAACTATAATTGACATACATCACTATATAAGTTTAAGGTGCACAGCATAATGGTTTGACTTATATAAGTATTGTGAAATGATTACCACAGTAAGTTTAGTTAGCATCCATTATCTCCTACAGATACAATCAAAAGAGAAAGCAAAAAAAGAAGAAAATATGTTTTTCCTTGTGATGAGAACTCTTAAGATTTACTCAAGTCTATATTTTTAGTGTTAACTAGAATAGTTTTGTTTGGCACAACAGTGTAAAAAGTAGGGTCATAAATTTTGTGAGATTGGGTTCCCATTAGATAACTCTCAGAATATAGGTGTAATTAAAGACAACAGGAGTATTTAAAATTCACTAATTTATGTTCATGAACATTCTTACAATGGCTGCCAGGGGACAACTTTTACTGGAATTATCTTTTGTGAGTTTTCCTCATTAAAGGGTAAGGTCTTACTAAAGTGACTAATTACCCTTTTTTCCCGAATTACAAAGTCATCTCTAAAGGAGAAGATTTGTTAACACCTCCTTCTAGGTATCCCAAGTCCCTTATCTGTAGACTTTGATTTGGTGACAGTCAATAATTATATTATTTTAACTGGCCTCTGATGCTGCAATGCACCCATGGCTTCCTTCCTGTGTAGAGCAGGGACCACCTCTAAATTTCTGAGAGGTTTCTGTCACTTCCCAAGGAATCTCGCAACTGCAGTGACACTTGGCCTAATCATTTCTTCTCTGTTACAAGGCTCCCCTGCAGTGGTTCTCATAGTCAGAAAACCTTCCTTTGTCCGAGGTCCACAGCTACCCACCTCTGCTGCCGAGAACTTGCTTGAAGTGTTCGAACTTCTCTTAAAAAAATAAGACCTCTTCATTTTATACTTTTAGGTTATTTTTCTGGAAATAATGTCAAACTCTTATCAGGTTTCATGGTGTTACACTTTTCAAAATTACTAATGAAGAAACAGTTTAAAGATGTAATTGGGCCCTAGCTGGCGTAGCTCAGTGGATTGAGCGTGGGCTGGGAACCAAACGGTCCCAGTTCAATTCCCAGTCAGGGCACATGCCTGGGTTGCGGGCCAGGTCCCCAGTGAGGGCCATGTGAGAGGCAACCATACATTGCTGTTTCTGTCCCTCTCTTTCTCCCTCCCTTCCCCTCTCTCTAAAAATAAAAATAAAATCTTAAAAAAAAAAGATGTAATTGGAATAACACTGAAAATATTTATAAAGTATTACCTAGAATGCAATAGAAATAAACTCAATTTTTATTTATTTCATGAATAATTCAATTATTATGGAAAAGTACTCTAAAGAAATACACCAAAATAATAACAATTATTGGTTTCAGGCAAAGGGCGGAGGGAGGTTACAGATTTTTTCTTTGTGTACTCTCTTTTGCAAATATTATAAAAATTTTTTAGCCCGGCTGGTGTAGCTCAGTGGATTGAGCGCGGGCTGGGAACCAAAGGGTCCCGGTTCGATTCCCAGTCGGGGCACATGCCTGGGTTGCGGGCCAGGTCCCCGATGAGGGCCATGTGAGAGGCAACCATACACTGCTCTTTCTCCCTCCCTTCTCCTTTCTCTGAAAATAAATAAATAAAATCTTTAAAAAAATTTTTTTAATTGGAAAAATTGTTTAAAATAATTGTTCTATAGATAGACAATAAACATAAAGAAAAATACTACAAAAATAATTTTTTCAAAGATTTTTACCATATAATATTACTGTAATAGTTTTCTCTATGATATTTATACCTGTTATTATTTTATGTATTAAAAATTATGATGATTAGGAATTTCTCAAACTTTATAGTACTTCCCAAATTTTATAGACGATGCCCCTCCCTCATGGTTTTTAAGATTTTGGAGCTTCTAGTAGTTATGATAATTTAATACTCCTTTTCTCCACCTCAGTTTACTGGAAATCCCCAATATAATGAAGTTAGATATAGAAAAATTTTTTAAATTAAAGATGATGTTAATCACTTTTACTTTATTTATTTATTAAACTATAGTTGGCATGCAATATTATATGGGTTTAGAATGTAGATTTGGGAGTATTTTAAGACTAATCTGTAGTTTTGAAAAGTTCATCAGAAAATGATGGTTTCTATAATTGGAGTAATGTGTCAAAATAGATGAATACCAAAATTATAATAATTCCTGAAATTGTCATAAGGCAAAATTTATTCTACTTTCATAAATGTTTCTATTTTCTTGTTAGGAAAAAGAGACACATTTGTCTTCTTCATCTAACCACTTAGTGTCATACTTTCTTATTTTTGCCAATAAATGCAAATAATGAAGATTCCTGTGAGGAGAAAATGTTCTCTTAGAATGGCTGTTATTAGGTCTTCAGTTGTACTTACACCTTTGACTCATTCTTTGCAATATTTCGCATCTTTCCACAGTAAAAGAATGTTCTTTTGGGGGGCATATTAATTTGAATTAGCCTTTTTATGCACACTGTCCATTTTTTGTAATTACTAAATGCATCCTGGGACCAAATCTAATTTTAAAAAGTTATTCTTGCATTTTGAATGAACTGAATTAACGCAACATTTCTTAAGACTTTTCATTAAAGCTCTGTTCAGACTATGACTTGCTTCTCAATATTAACCCTGGGTATCCAGATATAAGCAGGCCCTCAGCATTTGACTACATGGCCGATGTAGCTAATTTAGGCTCACTATTTTAAAGGGTGTCTACTGTGCGCCAGACATTATGTGATATGATTCAATGGCTCCAATATATAGTATTTACTGAATTAATGAATAATAATTGTTATTAGTATTACTGTTATTGTCATTACACCCATACTTTCAGGTCCTCCATCTTTTCTGCATTTTCTTTCATTTCTTTCCCTCTGGTAACCTGAATAATAGCACCCGGGGGTATCCATGTCCGAACCCCCAGAGCCTGCAGCTGTGTTACCCTTCATGGTAAAAGGGATTTCGCAGATGCGATGAAGTCAAATATCTTGCAATGGGGAGATTATCCTGGATTATTCCAGAAGACTCGTCATAAGAGGGAGGCAAGAGGGTCAGAGTTAGTACTACCAAGGGTAACAACAAAAGCAGGATGCTGGAGTCATGTGAGGGAGGGACCAAAAGCCGAGCAATGCAGACCACTTCTAGAAGTTGAAATTTCAAGGAAACAGAGGCCCTCCTGAAACCCTCAGAAAGGACACAGCCCTACTAATGCCTTAATTTTAGAGTTGCTGATCTTCAGATGTGGGAGAAAATAAATTTGTATTGTTTTGAGCCACTGAGCTTGTGAAAATTTGTTAAAGCTGCAGTTAGAATCCAATACACCATGTTTACCTCCATTACTTTCTTTCTTCGATGCCATTCAGTGTTGCCTGTAGAACCAAGCACCCGCGGTGGTGTTTAACACTTAGGCTGGGTGATATGCAGAGTTCACAGTTAAGTTCAACCCCTTTGCCACATCTGATGGACTCGTACGGTTTACACCATGAGTGCACTGTGACTTCTATCTGCTTGAGGCCTTTGCTGTCATTGTCACACAACTGTAAATACATTCAAATGAAACTATGCTGTCGTTCTTCAGAAGAACAGCTTGTCCTTGAACATTTTTTTCTTGCAGAACTTAACTCCATGTCTTTATTGGAAAGTAATGTTAAATTTAGTTTAAAATTTAAAGATACAGGGTCCTATAGATAAGCATTGCAGCATTCCAGTGATAACATGTACTCAGTCCCATATGTTATCAGTAAAAGTGTTATCTTAAAATACAGAAATTTTGAAATGATATTCATAGGGTATATATTTAGCTTATATTTGCTTATTCCAAGAGCCACTGAAGTATATTTCATTGATCACAATCTATAACCAAAATATTTTTGCTATAGCATATAACTAATTTACCAAATCCATGGACATTAACTAGGGTTTTGTTTTGTTCCACCATTAATGGAAAAGGAATTCCATCTGCTATTGTTTGTCTTATAAAGAACCAAATGTTAAATATTAGTCTCAATTGTTTTGTTC
Organism: Micronycteris hirsuta; assembly: GCA_004026765.1. Lineage (NCBI taxonomy): Eukaryota > Metazoa > Chordata > Mammalia > Chiroptera > Phyllostomidae > Micronycteris > Micronycteris hirsuta. The sequence continues at coordinate 30,517 of PVJI01004570.1, read as the reverse complement.
ACAGAAAGTATAAATTATACTTTTGAGGTATGGGACAAACAGTGGATTATAACACTTTGCTGTATTCTTTCTTTGGTTCATATTAAAAATAGGTAGCTTTACATATTCTGCTCTTGGTAGTAATTCTGTTTATATCAGGAAATATGCAAATAGATGTGGTAGAGATTCCATGGTTATGCAAATATTGTTTTAACTGTAAAATGACTGACCACTTTTACAGAGATAACCTGAGCAGGCTTTGCCTTGCTTTGCTTGTAATTGGTTCCCATGGGACCGGCACAGTCCGGGGTGTCTGATAAAGTGGACAGCAATGGGGAAGTTACGAATTAGAAGGCAATTTTGACTGGGCTAGTCAATAAAATTTCACAATCATTTATTAGAGTGTTGTTTTGAGGTTTGTTAGGGAGCACAGGATACCAAAATGTTGCCATAAACTAGCACATAATTTCATCATATTTCTTGGTAAGACAATGAAACGTTTCATTGTCTTTTAATATAGACTTTCTCTGGGAGATTATGCAATATTAGGCAATATGATTAATATCATTGTTGAATAATTTAAAATTATTTCCTGTGAGGGAATGAATCCCACTAATGGGACTGCGTATAGACTTCAGTGGAAGGTTCAGGCTTGGGATTCAGTTAGGCTGGTGTGTCCAACCACTTACTAATTATGTGATTTTTGATTGACTTATTTTTCACTAAGATTTATTTATACAATTCATAAAATAGAGATAATAATGTACCCACGAAAAAGTGAAAGATGCAAGAAGCCATATGTATGACACACAGGACAATAAGTAGCATAGAGAAAATATAGAGGGGAATCCAAAAACATGGAATTATCTTCTGAAGGGCGGGCTCCTGCTAGGACAGGCTTCTCCTGCTATGTGAGTAATCCAGGAACCCATCCGTATCAGTGTACCAGCTGGCGTTGTTGAGAGATGCTGTGTTTGGCTTCAGTGATTTGTTTTTTGAACAATCAGTGCATTTTCCCATTTTGTGATAGGTGCCCACACTGTGCTGAATGTTCAGCAGTTTTTTACTAAAAAATGGCATGACCCTGGTGCCTCACACTCCCTATTCACCCAATCACACCCAGAGTGACCTTTTGTTTGTTTGTTTCCTTGAATGAAAAAAGTCCTCCAAGGAAAATATTTTGCCGATGTGGAAGAGGTGAAATAAAAAACGGCAGAAACGCTAAAAGGCATCAAAATCGACAAGCTCAAAACCTGTTTTGACCAGTGGGGGAAAAAGTCTCGATAGGTATATTGCATCAAAGGCATCAAATGACTAAAATTTAAACATATAAAACTAAATACAAAACTTTTAATAAATAATTTCTGAGATGTTTTTTGGTCCCCCTACCTCCCGTACATTTGTCATTTCAAGATGTTCCTACCTGACACCATCTTGGAAAAGCCTGTTTTGGAGAAATAGATGGATGAAGCCATTTAGAATTATGAATTAAACATGCTTTTTAAAAATCTTTTCAATCATGTTCAATTAAATAGCTTATATTGAGCAGGAGTTCCTACCTTCCCTGATCTAAGAGACAGTGTCATACAAGATCAACATTGTGTGGCTGAAGATTCTGATCCATGTTTATTTATTTGTAACTCCTGAAAGTTCTGGAATTTGTCTTTGCGCTTACTAGTTATGACTCTGTACGTAGGGTCAGAGTTCCAGTTTCAGCACACAAGGCTCTTGCCTTTGGCAGCTGAAGGCCTGTTATTATGGGCAGAGATTAAAATTACCCTGGGCTAAGATCTATAATTTTCTATATTAAGTCTTGGACCAGTAGCATAATGCTAGTAAAGTGAGGTATCAGAACAGTGACTCATTTCAATGTCTTTTTCTCATGAAGCAATCAGACTAGTAATTTTAAATCCAGTAAAGGGGATAAATCTGAGCCACTCTAGCTTTGTGCTTTAAATAAAACACTATGAATCTATGCAGTGGATGTGGCTTTCCCATTTACGTTTTGTAGACACCTGTTCTTAATACAGAACAGAGATGACTCTTCATTCACCTTTTTATTTGATGTTTCTCTATGTCTGTGATAATGAAGGACTTCAGTGTATTGCGTCTCAGTTGCTGATGGCCAGTTAAGGAGGCAGAGAAGGACAGTTCAGAGAAGTCCTTCCCTCCAAGGCTGCTAGGTGAGGGCTTACACCTTAGACAGCCAGAGCACAGGACAGGTTGTCAGGAATGCATTCACGGGACCTGTCTCCACTACGCCATTGTCGCTTTCCTTCATATGCCTGCGCTTTGTGGACTATGCCGTTGTTCTAACGAAGTCCTACTCTGTCATAAGCCATATTTAATAGCAGTGCAGAGGTTTCTATTTTGTCTTTTCTTCGACTTAGAGCTAATGCGTGTTTCATAGTTATAATACGCTTCAGATTTTGTTCAGTTTGGGAACAACTGTTGAACTTGGAAAGTTCAATAAGAAAGTCCAAGGAAAGTCCAAGGACTTAACAAATATTCTAGGGCTTTTCTGTAAAAACATTTGTATATTCTGTGAATTGCCTAAAAATCCTTTAGCCTACAAAGGGACAGGAATGTTAGCTAAAACAATATCAGGATATGATGAATAATTGTTGAAACTGGGCAAAAATCGATGGAGATTCATTTTCCTATCCTCTTTACTTCTGTGTGTGTTTGAAATTTTCATTAAAGAGAAGTTATTTTAAAAAAAGGCAAATTAAAGCAGGCATATAGGGATGACAGGGTGGCTTTGGGTTTGTTGATTTTAACAAATATTTGAGAGGTCAAAAATATGAGGACAATCTAAAAACTGATTGGAAAGTAAAAGAAAACAACTCCTGGGACATTGTTTAATTGTACATTGTGAGTGATGAGATTTACTCCTCGGAGTGGAATTAAAATCATTTTTATTTGATCAGAAAATCACAAAAGATACTTTTGCATTTGTTAATATATGTGTAGTGTCATAGAAACCATTTAGTAGTCTTTTCTCTAATAATACAGATCTAAAATATACTCCAAGCTATTCTTTCTCATTGTATACTCTCTTTCCTACAGGCATGCATGCAAACATCTACACACACACACACCTAGAATATCTTCCACCCCATATCATGAAAGGAATGTGTATGTGTATTGCCCATAAAAGTAGGCCAATTAAAGAATTGTTTTATCACAGCATTTGGGTTAATCAGATGATGCTACAAATTATCTTTCAAATTCAGATGTTTCTATATAGTTGCTGCACTGTCAAAACACTAGGAATGTCTACTAATTTTAACAGGACAAAAAACAGCAAATAATCTGTATTTATATCTTTAAAAAACTTAAAGCAGTAAGCAATGTATAATTCATTTCCATTTTGATGACCATTGTAATAACAATACCAGGTTAGAGTGAATTCCACCTATTGAATAAAAAATTCCTGACTCCATTAGAGGGATAGCCACCTAACAGATCAATTCTGCTAGGGAAAAAGAATATATGCGTGCCTGAGTATTTGCGGCCTTTATTCCTCCTCTGCTTCCCAAAGAACATTGTACATGTGTGTTTTCTTTTTTTCCTGATAAAGATAATGGGTGGGTAGAGCTGCAAATTTGGCAGGAGGTGGGCCAGACTGGCAACATTACCTTTCAGCCAAAAATAGGATCAGATCCTAGATAATAAGGGGAGGAAGAACAAAGACTAGGGGAGCCCTGGGGCAGATGGGATATTCAGAGACAGTGGAAAGAAAGGAAGAGGGATACTTATTATTGGAATCTTCTTCATACATATATATATAAAGATAGTAGAGTAGATTTGAATTGCTGTTTCTTCTTTCTTACTGTTTTTTCTTGTACTGGATTCCATGATGACACTGGACTATGAAGCAGACCAGCATTATTAGAGTAACGATCATTTACCAAACATTCAATTTACTTTTCTGATTCATAATCACAGGAATAAATGCCCACAAAGGATGTTATCTTCTTTTTCGTTCACTCCTAACCTCTTTTTCCATCGAAACTCTTGTTCCTTCGAGATAATATTATTGCTACTTTCCTCAACTCCTTTGAGCCTAACTGAAGGAAGTTTCTATCCTGCTCCCCACTATAACTAGAGAATCGGAAGCCAGATGGAATAAGGATGAGGGACCTTAGATGGCTTGTCCTCCAACACTCTTATTTAAATATGAAAACATTGACTCCATAGTGGGATTTGCTATCTTTACAACGAAATAAAACCCAAACCTTTAGGTTTGTCGATGGATGTATCTCCACATAATGAAGGACAGCTATCCCTCGAAACTTGGTTCTCATCTCATAAGACGGGTCTTCCCCTGAGGGTCCGTTGCTATCACTCTGCTAACCTCCAGTGATACCAAATTCCTTTTTACTCTGGTACAAAAGAGGGTCAAGATCAGAACCCCACTCCCTTTCTGATCCCCTCCTCCATCACCCTCCTTCTTCCTCAATTCAGACCCCACCCTTCATTGTCTTTCTTCCAAAGAGCCAAGCATACGCTTACCTCCGCACATTTGTTCTTCTGTCCCTTTTTCTGGAGTACCGCGCTTCCACATATCTCCATAGCTTTCTCCTTTCCTTCATTTAGGTCTTTGTCTAGATCTTTCCAGATTTCTGTGTCTAAAATAGCACTAGCTCCCCTGTCACGCTCTCTGCCCCTTACATTGCCTTGGCTATTTTTCCTTAGCACTTATCAAAAAGGAAGTATTATTTATGTATTTCCTTATTTATTGTCAGCCTCTCTTTACTACAATATAAGGCCTGTGACAGCAGGGACTTGTTTTTTTTCTTTTTGTTTACTTGGTTTTTTTACTAGTTTAGTTCTGCAGGACCTAGAATTACGCCTGGAAGATAGTGCCCAATAAATAATTTTTGAATGAATAAATATCCTTAGTATTCTCCTACCATTGAGAAAGGGCTATAATTATTCAAGGTAGTGATAATTGTGATAAGTAGTAAGAAGGAGGTGACAGTTATGTGCAGGGAGATGTATGGAATGAATTGTAGACTATCATAGACCTGAAATTAAATCCTGGTTCTGACATTTATTATCTGTGTATACTTGCTCAATTCATCTAAACCCTGTGATCTATAGTTTTCCACCTCAAAATGGATTTTTAACTTAAAAACAGGTTGTTTGAAGAGTAAATGTGGTGACACTCTGAAAGCGTCTAGCACAATGTCAATCACATAAGAGGCTTTGTTTCAAAACTGGTAACTATAGAAACCTTAGAAAACATGCATTTGTTGTTTAGAGCTTACAATTTATATCCAATCTTAAATTGAAATTTACTCACTTTCTGTTTTTATATTTACCAACCAGGAGAATATTCTGATATATTTGTTCTAATTATTTTCTATAAAAAGGCAGGGGGTTCTTCCTCCTGACATCTGAAACCAGTTTTCTCAGAACCAACGTCCCAGGTGAGAAACCAAGTGACCGATTTGGGTTGTGGACATTCTGCTTAGAGCCAGCTTCCCGTGTGAACCACCATGTGGTTGATTTTAGGTACAATCTCCCTTCAGAAGACAACCTTTCTGTTCCTCTGAAGGCCTCAGATTTAGCTGAAGCTTACAGTGTGATGTATATGCCCATTACCAAGACAGGAGTTTACCAAAGCTAGTAAGAGGATTGTTTTATTTCATTTTCAGAGAAAAGGGAGGACAAAAGTTGGTTTGAGGTTAGCTAACGTTCTTTCTTTTTTTTTTAATTTTATTGTTGTTCAGTTACAGTTTTCTGCATTTCCCCCACACCACTCCCCGCCCCCAAACTCCAGCCAAACCCACCTTCCTCACTTGCTTCCACTCTCCCCTTTGGTTTTGTCCCTGTGTCCTTTATGGTAGTTCCTGAGAACCTTTCCCCCCATTGTCCCCTCCCCGCTCCCCTCTGGCTATTGTTAGATTGTTCTTAATTTCTTTAAGCACCTTCAAAGTGGAAAAAGTAGAGACTGGTAGTACTTTGTCCTGTCTATTATCTGGCAACTTCAACAGGACCTCCCATAGGCTACATCTATGGGAGTGAAACAAAGCAGAGTGTATTATTGTGATGTAGCCTCTGTCGGGCTTTTACAAAGTCGGCCTGGTCAAACAGATCATAACCAATGTAAAAGGGCACTCTCCTCTTACCACTTTAAGTTTTACAGTTTAAAATAGAACCCTTGAACTCGCTTCACTTCTGGAATGCATCACTGTGATGAGTGCAGAGTTGTAGGTCTACTTTTAGTTGACTGACCAGTTCCTATGATGAGAATAGAAAAGAGGCCCGGCTTCAGGGCTACTTTTTATATGTGTCCCATCAATATCAATAACACCTAGCATTTGTTCTGTGTGTTTCATGGTTCATAAAAGCTATTCTCTGGCCTATATTACATAGCAGTCATATCATTACTTCCAATCATTTATTCAACAAACATTTACTATATGTTACCATATACCAGATTTGGGGTCACTGCTGAGTGTAAAGTCACAGGATCCTGTGAGTTAGGAGGCAGCCACAATTTATAAGTAAGTTCCAAATATTTTATTGGTTGGTCCAATGTTTTACAATGAATAAAAAATAAAATTGAGATATGAAAATAAAGTTCATTGTTAGTAAAAGAATCGTTTAAATCATTCCCTTTTTATTCATTGTTTGTGAGAACTGGGTCACATATGAGGAGAAGGGAGAGAGAGAAAGAGGGAGAGAAACATCAATGTGTGGTTGCCACTTGCACATCCCCAACTGGGGCCCTGGCCCACAACCCAGGCATGTGCCCTGACTGGGAATCAAACTGACAACCCTTTGGTTCACAGTCTGGCACTCCATCCACTGAGCCACACCAGCCAGGGCTTTATGCAGAAATATTTCAAAACTGGACCTATACGTATACTGCCCAGCTGTGCCAGAGTGCAGGCCTGGCCTATGTAGCTGAGTGGACGCAGAATGAACAGTCACGGTGTGTTTGCTCTGCTGTCTTCAAGCCATAGGATAGTTTTCAGAGTGTCTTCTGCTCTGAAAAATTAAAAGAGAGTTTGCTAAAACTGTATGTGTGTGTAAACTATTAAGTTCCGGGAACTGCATGATGCTTTGGGAATACAAAGATGAATGATGCAGAGATCCTACCCTCAAGAGGCTTCTGAGTTAGTAGAGAACGCCATATAAACATGAATGAGCTGAGGTGTTTTATACATACCAAGTTATATGTCTGTATGGTAGATGCATACAAAAGGAGATTGGAGTTGACTTGTGATTTTTTAATTACTTGTTTAATCTCTGCTTTGCTATCAAGAAGAAAATTCTTTAAGGGCTAGGCCTGTATCCATTCTAATTCAGCCCTTGAAGCTTTCACAGACAGCACAATGCCTGATATAAGCACCATGGCTTAAATTAATTTTGAATGAATATTAGGCAAGGGTGAGTAAATAAATTAAATGAATGTATTAAAAATTAATTAATGGCCCGGCTGGTGTAGCTCAGTGGATTGAGCGCGGGCTGGGAACCAGAGGGTCCCAGTTCGATTCCCAGTCGGGGCACATGCCTGGGTTGCGGGCCAGGTCCCCGGTGAGGGCCATGTGAGAGGCAACCATACATTGCTCTTTCTCCCTCCGTTCTCCTCTCTCTGAAAATAAATAAATAAATAAATAAAATTAATTAATGGAGGTTCACTCTTTGAGAATTTGGGGTGGGGGTGGTGGCTGGAGAAAGAAACAGGCAAGATTCTATGAAAGTGAATACCTGGGAAAGGAGGGAAGCCAGCCCAACAGATAGAACAGTGTAAGCAAGTCAGAAGGTGTGTGAAAGTTCTCTACCTTTCTCGAGTAACCCTGTAAGTGGAAGTGTATATTTAGGTTGAAGGTGGATGGTGTTTTGTGCTAAGGAGCTTGGATTTTATCCTGCAGGTGAACATGCAGGGGATTAACGTGATAACGTTTGCATTGTAGGAAGATCTAGAGGCAATTGGAATCCATATAGCAGACCTTTGCTGCTCAGTCCCAGTGGAAGAATTGGTACCTGTGTAAGAAAAATGGATTTAGGATAGTTACTCAAACATTCCCCTGAGGTAGTCTAGCCTTAAGCTCTTTTATCCCTGTGTTTCTATAACAAGAACAAATGGATATTTTATTTGAGACCCATTTGTAGCCATTGTTTTTACAGCAAACTCCTCTGTAGGTGGGGGATGCCCAGCTATTTTGTTTTATTTTTCTATGACTCCCATTAATGTGGTCGTAGATGTTACAGCACATATGGTCTTTAACACCTTTCTGAAAAACTCAATTTTTACTATCTGGGTAAAATGTACTTAGTATTGATGAGGAAGTGATTTAGGCTACACGAAGCACTATTCAAACTGTCACAATTTCAGTGCTTCAGCTCTTGAATTAGAAAAAGATCAGTCCCACGCCACTGCCCAGTAAATCCTTCCCCCATGAAAGGGGAGGTTCTCATCCCCACGGAGACCTCTAGCCTTGTTACCTGACACCTACAGTGTAATATACGGCTTCCCTTTGAAACTGGAATTATATTTATTTCTACTAACTCAGTTCACTGCATTCTGGGAATTCTTTCAGCCTCTAGCACAGGAAATATATGCTTAGGAACAGCATGTGGGAAATGGAGATATGCTTTCTTGACCGGAGTTGAGTTCATTTGGGGGTGCCTATGTGTTTTCTGCATTGGTCGTGGACTGTAAGTAGATCCCGGGAAGAATCCCGATGTTCTTCATTAGAAGATTCATCCTTCCCTTTCCCTCACCATTTGTTTTTACGTAGGCCAGTTACTGAGAATCCCACATGAAATTAGAGCTACACCTGGGAGAAGACTTGGAATTCTTGTTTTGTTTATTTCTTTGTCAAGTACACTGGCTAGTGATATTGAAACATGGAAATGAGGGGACTCGATGCTCTCTTAAAAGAAGAAATGGTTGTGCCCTCAATTCTTCAATCCTTTAAAATTTAATTAATGTAATGAACCACAAGCAGTTTTTTGTCTAGCTGCCTGAATTTATTTAGTAATTTGATCAACAGATAATGAAATGCGCATTAACCCTCAGCCACTCTGCCAGGCCACTGGGGCAGATGCTAGGCCAAGGTGAACAAGATCCAGCTCCTGACTTCAATCAAATCAAATTCTCGTAATTGTAGAGAGGAACATGGAAATGCATTATGGAAATTTAATAAGATTTAGCTGGTTCCCTACTAATGACTAATGGACATTTACAAATAATGGTGCATAATAATTATGCTACAATACTGAGCAGCATTTCAAAAGGGTGATATGTGGTAATATAGAAAATTTATCATATAGAATTAATGTAAACAAAGAACAAAACCCACCTATGAAGCAATAGTGCCCCATTTGGAATTAATTTAAAAAAAGAGAGAGAGAGAACTAGACAGATAGATTAGTAGATATAGATTTATACATTTTCCTGGAAAGAATTATAAGAAAAGGGAGGAGGGGAGTTGAAAAGAGATCTTATACTTTTTATTACAATCTTTATATAGTTTGAATTTACTAACTTTATACATGTCCTTCTTTCATTTATTCATTTAATTGTTTGCTCATTTATTTTTAATGTCAAAGAGGTATTGTACTATAAGATCATAGCCACTGTTTTTCTTCTTTGCACTCCACTTTAGTAAAACGTGTCACGTTGCACAGAGTGCGTAACCACCTGTGAACCTGGCATCCAGTGTGTAAAAAGCTTTGTCAGAGGCAGGCACAGGGCTGAAATACAGAGGATGGGGGGATGAGGGAAGACCAGGCAATGGTCCATCTTGGTCAATAAATAAGAGTCTTTTATTTTTAAGACTCTATCTTAGGAGCCTTTTCCTTGATGTTCTGCCTTCCAACTGTAAAAGGTCCCCAATTTGTAGTTGGGTACATAAATCAGTCCGTTGTAAGTTAGTTGATGCTTCTTGAAATTACTGGTAATTTCTACTTTCTTGGTGTCAAAACATCCCTTCATGAAGCACAGATAATGTCTTGGTCATATTCCCCAGAAAAGGAACCAAACGTAACCTTCAGTGCATCCTTTGCTTCCCATATACTTGAAATGTTAATGTAATTTTCCTGATTCACTTTGGTTTTTCTTTAAAAATAATTGTTTCATAAATGAAGAGAATGATCAGAGAATTCTTGACAAATTTAAAAAAAACGGCGTTTTAATGCTTAAAACAGAGAGGTGAGTTTGAGATAATGTAATTACCTCAATAACGTGATTTATCAAATAGTGGTTTTCTCTGTCATGTGTCCGGGAAAACAGATGTTCTCTGCTTTTATTATCACTGTGGGGCATTTTCCTCTTCTGTGCGGCTGCTTCCCATAGTAGAGAATTGTATTTGAAACTAAATAAAAGCGTCAATCCATTAGTGAGGGGTAAAATTGGGAATGCACATGCAAATTACATTTTCTTTGAAGTGTGTTAACTTTTTATTTATTTCCACTTTGAGTTTGTATTGTGCTTGTTTTGGCCTAAATGATAGGGGTAACCATGTGTCTGACACTTGTAAATATAACCCATGTAATTTGTCTATTCTGTTAAAACAGACTATTATTAGAATGACAATGGAAATCATATTAGGAGAACATCCGCTGTTTAGTTTTAATTCTAATTCTAACCTGTGGGCAGAGAACCACTGTAATCATATCTTAATGAATACCCAATCTTTTTCTTCCATCCCAAAGTTATGAAGTCAATCACAAGAACTGCCGAAAAGTCATTTCCTTTTACCTCTGATAGTAAGGAAGGTAAAAAGTAAGCAGTTGGAGGGAGAAAACTAGAGAAGACAGCTATGGGTGTTTTGCTACCAGCTACCGCAATATAACTGGGAATTCATTTAACTTTTATTTTCCTTGTTAATAAAATGAAGAGTTTAAATTAAACAAATTTTAGGATCATATGGGAGAGGTTATATATACCTTCCAGACTGCAAGTTTATTATAACTCAGAACTACCCAAATAACTACATCTCACTTAGAACAGTATAAAAGACATAATTAACACATTTCGTACCGCATAGAAATCTCTAAGACATATGCCAGGGACCACATGATATTGGGCAAACTGCATGTTAATTAAATCATCCCGTGATGCGGTCCTTAGCAGATGGCGCGCGAAACACGAGAAAACTCGTGAGCAATACGAAAAGTGTTAAATGGTAAAGAGGGTGCTGGAAGTTGAAAGAGAATGTAGCCAAATAGATCACTTTACCAAAATATAATAACTGTCATGTAGCATTCTCCATGTAAATGTTGGCTTAAATTAGGAACTTGCTAGCTATACATCTAGGAAGTTATATAAGATAGATGGTAGATACCACACTCACACACATACATATATACGTAAGAAATCTGTCATGTATAGAACATATGTGGGAAAGAATATGACAAATCATTTGCAGACAAATCAGATACTTTACAAAACTGGATATAATAGAAATAAGTATTTTGGAATATGTCTGGAAAAATGAGGACATGGTTCAAACACAGAATTAGCAAGAAATACACTTATATCTATCATTTTGACTCCAGATTAGTACAGGCTACTTCTGCCTGCATATGGAAGGAAATTGAATGTATACAACATGCAACTTAAGGACTGTGGAGAATCATAGCAAGACATGAAAGGGGGTCAAATTTATTGCTGTAAGGCCACCAATTTACATCCACAAGTCTAGATGGTCCAGGTGTTCTAAAAGTATTTCAACTAAATCCTATCATTGTGTCCATGTTATTCAGTCACATTTTCACTCAGCAAACACATGATGCAAGCCTGTTTTTCAGCCATACTAGGTAATACCTGGTATCATTCCTTTGCATGCTCAGTGGTGACCTGGCGGTTGGTGCAGGGGGAGCCGTGCATGTAAACTATGAAGTTTCAAAAACCTGTGTGGTACTAGACATGATATCTAAACTAGAGAATGTTGTATGACCACAGTGCCAGAAGTGGTCATCCATTCTGTGCTTCCAAAATACCTACTCATATCTCCATGACAGCATCCGTTGTCTCTGCTAGAGTGCCTTGTGCTTGTCTTTCTCCCCCTCGATACCGTGACCGATAAGGTGCAAAGTCCAGGTGCAGCATGGATCATATACAGAAGAGATTCGGGGTTTTTTGTTTGTTTGTTTTTGTTTTGTTTTTTTTACTGAATGAATGTGTTAAAATATTTCTAAGTTTGAGTAACATTCTTCAATCTGTGCCATTTTTAGTCATTCATATAAACAACTTTTTAATGTGCAAGTCACCCTGCATAGCACAGAAGTAATTGAGGGGGGCAGGATTAAACTTGTTTTATTTTTTTTGCTTGAACACTGATTCACATGCACCTAAAAGGCAGTCTGTAGATGGAAATATCGTTGCATTTTAAATTACAGATCTTAATATTCTTTTCTAAAAATATTTTTATCTCATCCCTCTGTTTACACTGAGACTTGTCATTGGTTGCCGAGCTCCTCCCACTCTACCTTTTATTCTTTATTCTTTTTTTCTGAAATAACATTTTAAATCTATCGGAGCTGAAAAAAATTTTAATTTAATATTTAAACCACTAGGCCTGTAAGTTCTGGTAATAAAGAGATATGTTTTAAATCATCATCACAATATATTATAAATAGTAGAAGAATATTTAAAAATTGAATGATGAAATTGAAAAAAGTTCAACGTCTCTAAAGGACAGTAGGAATTCTGCTATTGCTATATATTAGTTAAAAATCTTTGTCAATATCTACTTGTATAATGGTGTTAGAGAACATTCTTAGTGCTTAATAAACTGAAGATGTGTTAAGTTTTAAAAGAAAAGCAAAATGAGAGATTTTACAGTAATTTTGCTGAGCAAAATATTTGCTGTTGTTTTATTTGTTTATTTGCTTAAAACAGCAAGTCCTGTTAATCTTCAGACTATCTTATCAGTTTATACATTGGACGTTTCACATTTAAAATGAAGTTTGGAAGAGTAGAAATACTGCACTAACTAAGCAAACAGTAATTACTTCTTCATAATTACCATGCAACTTTATTGCTTTGCATTGTTATAATTATATTTTAAATACTCCCCATTTCCATGATAGACCATAATGTCTTCTAGCACATTACAATCTGTGCCTTTTAACTGCATCTCACTTCCATAAAGGCATTTTTTTCTATTCAGGCTCTATTTTAACTACTGTTAAAAGAGACTTCACAAAATTAATTGGCACCATAATTCTGCAATAAGGAAATTGTAGACAATATGATATTTCTGTGAAACCGAAATCATCTCATTACTCAGAGGAGTTGTGTGCGATATCTAAGAAGTATTCCTTCTTCTCTTAGGGAGTCAGTTAGAATCAAATCCATGTTTCTCAAATTTCGGAGCACACACTAATCCCCTGGGGGTCTGGTTCAAGTGCAGATTTTGATCTGTATGTCTGAGGAAGGGCCTAAGATTTTGCATTTCTAGCAGGTTCCCAGGTGATGATACCGGTGCTGCTGGTCCTTGGACCATGCTTTGAGTGACGTCACTCTAGAGTATTTAGAGTCTGACGTTTGAGCTACATGGTGTGTACCTGCATGGTGTGTTGGGGGTGAGGGATAAAGCTGGGAAAGGAAATTCCAGGTAGGAAGAAAGGCATATACAGGTGAGGCACTGTAAACCCCACTCAGGAGTGGGAGAGGTGTGATGAAAGATAAGATGAAGAAGACAAATTCTTATCTTTTAATCAAGGAGTTTGAATTTTATCTTGCAGTATTTAGAACTCGCCTAATCACTAGAAAATTATATACATTTTAATTCACCTAATTTACTAATATTATCTCTTTTACTCTCAATGAAAAATATCCCCCCTTGAGAAATTAAAAATCAAAATTACATTCCTTAAATTCAAGGATAATATTATGGATATATCCATCTTTTTTGAGTGACACATTGAAAGTCTGTTTCTAGGGTTTTATTTTTTATTCATGTAGTAATACATTGCAGGTCTATATTTTTCCCATCATAAGTATCTTCAGGTTAATGAAGTAACAGCAGTTGTTTCAAGTTAGCAACATCATTAAATATAAATAAGACATTCTCAACATCTACAGTATATTGAAAATTCTCAAATATCAGGATGGCTAAGATTTGTGTTTTCTGAGACACTATAAAACACAAAGACATCTCAACTGGAAGTAAAGAAAGTCTCACTCCGTGACTTTTTAAATCTCTCTTAAGGTAAAAATAATTTTTTGCAAAGGGGATTGGGAGCTGGGTGAAAAAGGTGAAGGGATTTCGAAGTACAAATTGGTAGTTAAAACACTCACAGAGATGTAAAATACAGCACAGGGAATATGGTCAATAATACTGTAATAATTCTGTATGGTATCAAGTGGGTACTAGACTTATGGGTGGTTCACTCTGCAAGTTGTGTAAATATCTAATCACTACACTGAAACTAATATAATACTGAGTATCAACTGCAATTAGAAATTTTTAATTGAAAAAATAATGAAAAATTTCAAGATAGGTTTAAATTCCAGAATCTCATAGTTTATCTATATCTGATTATTAGCAAACTAGAATATGATTTGGTAATTTCACTGCAAGGGTGCCTCTGCAAAATGTTTTTGATGCCAGTGTGTCGAAGAAATCCTGAGGTTAACAATTTGTTCAGTGCCTCTTCCTTTCCTGCAGGTGCTGCCCCCTAACTATATAGCATCCAAAGTTGCACAAAAAAGGCTTTTGAATATGTGTGTGTGTGTGCCTGCACATGTGTGTGTACACATGTGTATGCATGTATGCATGCATGTGCATGTGTGTGCATATATTAACCGCCTTGGTTATATAAATGTGTGCTACATATTTTACATATTTAATTATATATTTAATATATATATTTTTTAAATTTATTTATTTTTAGAGAGAGGGGAATGAAGGGAGAAAGAGAGGGAGAGAAACAGCAATGTGTGGTTGCCTCTCACATGGCCCTCACTAGGGACCTGGCCCGCAACCCAGGCATGTGCCCTGACTGGGAATCAAACCGGGACCCTTTGGTTCCCAGCCCGTGCTCAATCCACTGAGCTACACCAGCCAGGGCTTAATACATATATTTTTAAAATATTGGAAAAATCCTGCCTTTTTAGATACGTAATTATAGGTACATTATTGTTTTATGGAGAACAAACTAAAAGTAGAGATTACCTCTTTCAACAAAGAAATATTTCCTAGAACTTCATTCTAGAACTGTTATGATCAAATAATTTAATATGGGATTTGGGGAAAAGAACACTCAGTAAAATCTATTGCTCTGTGCATGGTACCATAGTTTTTCTAGTAAGTGAAATGCAACTTTGATGGATTTAAACTGCCAATAGATCTTGTGCAATGGAGTCCCAAAAAGTAATAATAAAAATAATTTTAAAAAAAACAGAAAAAAGGATAGTCATTATGAGCAAGTGCATTTCAACACACATGAGTAACATGACCTAGATCTGGCTGTTGGGGCTCAGTAGATTGAGCACCAGCCTGTGAACCAAAGGGTTGCCAGTTCAATTCCCAGTTAGGACACACGCCTTGGGTGTGGGCCAGGTCAGGTCTCCAGTAGGGGGTGAGCCAGAGGCAACCACACATTGATGCTTCTCTCCCTCTCTCCCTCCCTTCCCCCTATCTAAAATAAATAAATAAAATTTTTAAAAAACAGTAACATGACCTGCATCATTTGGCTGGTAATGGAGGCCCAACTTTGCTGATGACTCAGAAGAGGGACCTGGGCTGCAGAGGCCAGATGGTCCAATGACAAGCTGTCGTCAGCAAGAACCATTTTGAAAACACAGATCCTCTCCATGAGCAAATCTTTTTGTCATTCTTGGAGAAGAGTCACACATTCTGTGGCCAAACCACCATGGAGTTCAAATGGAAGAGAAATGATGTAAAATTAAGCCCAGTTGATTAAACACTCTGAACTCTGACTCTGACAAGTGATCAGCTTTCCCAGCTGATAACTGGCAGTGTGGCTAATAGAGATGCTAAGAGATAATGGTAGTCATAGCTAACATGGAGTTTGTATTAATTTACGTACCATATGCTGTTTTAAGCTCTTTCCATGCATTAATTCATGTAATTCTCACAACAGCTCTTTGAGGGAGGTAACATTATCATCCCCATTTTATACAGGAGGAAAATGAGTCACAGAAATGTATCTTTTAAAAGTATGTGTGTTCTTATAACTAGTAAGTCAGAACACCAGACCTCAAACCCAGGAAGCCGACTGCTACCCCTACGAATTGACTGTACCCAGAGCCTCTAGAAAGATGGACAACCTGCAGAGAAGCCATCGTGATAGTCTGTACTGTACTATGTACTCTAAAAGAATGTGCTTTAGGAGGCAAAAGTTACAATGAGTCTCACTTCCGACAGTAGCAAGTATATCTCATGAAAGTCATTATCCAAAGAAGCATAAAAGGTAGAATCTACCATTCTTTACAGCAGGAGATTTAAAGATATTTCTAGATTTGGTTGTCTTGGTGAGAAATTTATATTATTGCCAGTGATAAACTCTTATGTTGGCATGACCGTACCATTTAAATGGATGGATGTACCTCAAATGTTTATATCAAGAGAGAAAATACCCTATAGTGAGGGTTTATATATGTATATATATTTTAAATCTCACAAGAAATTTTCTTACACAAAGGGTCTTGAGGTCCAGTTTTACCCATTTGCTGTTCATCTGAAGAAATAATTTAGACTATTTCTAATGTGAAGAATTCCATCATCATTTTTGGCTTCAGCCAGATTAGTAAGTGGCCTTGGCTGGCATGGTAGGGATGACTCATCTGCATTTGTGTTCCATCTTCCAGCAGGCCAAGCTGGGCATATTCACACAGCCTTGCAGAGAAGCAAGAGAACCAAGCCTCAATGCTTGACAATTTTTTAAGCTTCTGCTTTTGTCTCATCTGCCAGTATCTCATTGGCCAAAGCAATTTGCCTGGGGGCAGACCAGGAGTCAGATTGAGAGGACTCAACAATACTACATGGCAAATGAGAAGGACACAGGGAGGGGTAAAGAATTAGGGCCATTAATACAATTCATTTTTAGCAGAACACATTTTTTTCCCACCAGAGTATGGAGGGGTGGGTAGGAAAGGGTTCATTTTTGTTTTCAGACTGTAAATTTACAAATTAATATTTGGTCTGTTCAAGCAAATACACTAACAACAGCAACACAAAACACCCTCCCAGCCACGTTAGTGTATTGATGAAGTTTATTAGGCCAATTTGCTCCCCCCAATTCATTCATTTTTAAATTTGTAATAATAACAAGTAGCAATTTTTTCCAGTGAAGTAGAAATGTGGAGGTGGCATCAATCCTCAAAGAATAATTTTTGTCTTGTTATGTTTTTAAAAGATTGTCATTTTTGCAATGTTATTGTTGGAAGAGGAACTCTGTCGTACTTTAGTTTGGGTCAATTTTTCTGAGGAATTAAGTGTACATAAGTCACTGAGGACCATATTTTCCCCTGTCCATAATTCATTTGTTAGGGCCATATCCGTTGGCGTATTTTATTTATCATGTGGGTTCACTTAATATCCAAATAATTAGTCTCTCTGGGATTCTGACTAGATTTTACTGGGAAATTGGAGTGAAAGGGGTTGGGTGAACAATCAATTTCTAGGCTTTATGAAATTGTAGAGAATAATGAGAAAAAATAGCTAATTTGCTTGCAATTGCAAAATAGCCCCCTTAGTAGAATGAAGCTCCTAAGTATCTCTTCCAAGATAGAATTCGATGGTCTCTATAGTGAAAACATAGTTGATTTGAAGGAGAAATGTTTATCCAAACCCAAATACTGGTTATGAATGTGTTTCTAACATAACTGGAAGGGGTCGACACTTGCCTCTTTACTTCTAAGGCAAGTTCACATTTTGCTTCTGCTGATTATTTTTTCAACAGTATTTGTTATCTTCTTTTATGATCTGCCAGTACTTTTTTGAAGCCCAGCTAGAACAGAGGCCAACAGAGTGGAGACTAAAAAAGGGCCAAATATCTCTCCAGAAGCAAGACTACTTCAAAAGCTATGCATTACAAAGCCCTACTGTGACTCAAATAATCACTTATTTTTTAAGGGGGATTTGCTAATAGAGGATTGGTTTCTTATCTCCCCAGCCCCTAGTGAGCCTTTACTGTGCAAATTCGCTGATGGAGGACAAAAGAAGAGACAGAATCAAAGCAAATACACCCAGAATGGAAGGCCGTGGCCCAGGGAAGGAGAGGTGAGTCCTGGCTGGCTTATGCTCGGAAACTGGGCAGCAGACAACCCTCAGAAGAACAGCAAGACCAACATGTGGGGCCCTGAGGATATTGAGTCCTGTGGAAAACCAAATGGCTTCACGGGGGCAAAGGAGCAGGTCTATGTTAATGTACTCAGGATAAAATTACTTGAGAAAGAGTATAGGACTTCACAATTGACCTCCCTTCTGCACTACACTAAGTCTTCTGTCATTAACCCAACTTGAACTCCATAGCTACTCACAGAAAGACTTATTCATGAAGAATTGATCTGTAATTGGGTGGTATATAGTGATACGCAATTCAGGGTGTGATTGCTTAAGAAAATATTTTCAGTGAAATCAACAGTGAGAGTTGAATCTTTGTGTTTTGAAAAAAGCAAACAAAAAAATAAGATTTATTTTATTCTACCAGTGGGGTGTTCTACCTGCACAATTATGTGTATTAATGTATGTGCCCATATGTTGATAAATGTGTTGATATGTGTTATATGTGTATATATCAATATAAAATATAAATTTTTATATTGGTCAAGGAGAAAGAAAAGGTAATGTGCACAAGGTTTTGTTTTTCACAAGGAGAAAAGCATGTAACTTAATTATCCATTTACCCTCCTGACACCAAATGGTAGAAAAGCAAGCCTATGGATCCAATTGCACTTGGAATGATTTTTGGTTATTTTTTATTGTAAGAAGACAAAGAAAAGGTGTCTGGGCTTCTAAGAGGTCTTTTTATTCTTTGCGAAATGGAATGAAGTTGTTTGAATGACTTGAATAAATGCCATTTTGTACCAAGGCCATAATTTCAACAGAAGAGCTTTATTTAGCATTTCTATTCAAAGCACCCACTTCATCCATTTATTATTTAAGAGGCACCCTATTTGATGTAGCATTTTACACTCAGCACAGAGAGGAGAGTTGTAAGGAAAGAAAGGGGGCGCAATTTTCTGAGCAAATCCTTTAGCTGTTTCTCCATTTCTAAGACTGTCATCTGTTTTGAGTATTTTTGTGCAGGTCCAAAAACTCCTCTTAAAGAGTATAGTTATATTCAATGAGTATTGTATCACTTCTAACTCATTACTCTAAGACGTGAAAAACAGAATCACCATGGAGTGCCTAAAGCTAATTTTAAAAAAGGCAAGAGTTTCAATATTCTCAATGTTAGCAAGGCAGAATGATCCAGGTGTTTTTAGCACGCAGTGTAGTGGTCGGTGGGGCAGCTGATTTCTGCTAGCACTCATTATCATGTGGGTCTCGTACCAAACATCCATCTCTGGAAAGACTCGTTCGATCTTTTCAAATTTGGTTGGATCAAATGCCCACCGATTAGAAGGATTTCTGGATCACAAACCATAACCCAAAAGCTTCAAGACTGAATTAGGTAGCTTAGCACTAATGTCTGAAAGTTTAGTTCTTGTCTCCTCAAGAACTTACAGTATTACATTTGCAGTGTAGTATTGCAATGGCAATTGCAGTAACGCACCTCACCTGAGTCTCCATTTCACAGAAACCAATCCCATAAACATAAAAGAAATGCAGAAAAAGAGCTGCCACCTGGTGCCGTGTGCAGAATGCTGGTTTAGAATATGATATGAAAGGAGCATGTGTGGTGTTGGCCTGGAAACATTGAGGTGTCAAGTTTAGGACCTTGAGCACCTTAGAATTCAAACGCAGGTTTGAAAAGTATATTCTTAATCTTTGCTTTCAAAAGTTATTCTTTAAGAGCTATAAATTTTTCTGTTGAATTATGAAAATCAGGGGACCTTGATAAATTTATCTGTGACCAATACAAATATATTCCAAGTGTGTAGACACATTCAGAGGAAAGAAATCAGAAAGCGGAATGACATGCACTATATATGTGCTTATCAAATATCTTGCTTTTGAGATGAGCATGTTAATTTTTACAGTTTCATTGTGGTCTTAGAAATTGACACACCAAGAATTTTGGATAACTTTGTGTGTCCATTATTACATGTTTTTTTGTGTCTGTTTCCCCTTGTATTTTTCCTGCTAGCGTAAATTAAAGTATATTAGCATGATTGATAAAGTATGACAATATGTATCAATCATATGTAAGCAAAATTTAATTCATCTTATACACAGTAAATTCTAATTACTGTTTTTCTTTTTTTCTAAGATACACATTTTTTGTTACTGTTTTTCCACATTTTAAAACGTTTGAAATGGGTTTTCCTCATATTGTCAGTATCATTACAAAATAATTTGTGTTTTCTCCTGTTCATTGCCTGGGATAGAACCTACATTCTCTGCTTAAAGCCAATGACCACACCGATTGCGTGAATTGAAACTTTAATCAAAGTAAGAATGGTGGGTCAGATTCTTAGGGGAAATTATTTTTGTCCTCCTCTTTCATCCAGTGTTAAGATTGAGACACACATCTTCCCTCAAAGTTTGTTTCTAACGGGTGGTATTGTTTTCCTATCATTTTATAGACCTTTGACATCCCAGCTTTACAAGGAGATCATTTTGGGTGTTGGTTTTTGCCTGTTTGTTTTGTTATACAGTTGACCTTGAAAAACACAGGTTTGAACTGCACACGCACACTTACGTGTGCTTTTTCAATAAATAGACAGTTGGCCCTTTGTATCCACTGGTTTCTCATCCACAGTTTCAAGCAACTTCAGATGGAAAGCAGTATTAGCTATGTGCAGTTGAAAATCTGCAGAAGGTGAAGGCCAATTCTATGCCATTTTATATCCGGGACTTGAGCATCTATAGATTTTGATGTGTGGGCAGGGCATGAGGGGTGAGGGCTTGGTCCTGGAACTAATCCCCCATAGATACTTAGTTAAGTTTGAGGAAGTAAAAAGTTATATCTGAATGTTCTTTTAAATATATATTATTGATTATGCTATTACAGTTGTCTCATTTTTTCTCCCCTTTATTCCCTTCCACTCTGTACCCCCCTTCCACCATGATTCCCTCATCTTAGTGCATGTCCTTGGGTCATACTTATAAGTTCTTTGGCTTCTCCATTTCCCATACTATTCTTAACCTCCCCCTGTCTAATTTGTACCTACTATTTATGCTTCTTATTCCCTGTACATTTTCCACCATTCTCCCTCCTCCCCCTCCCTGCTGATAACCCTCCATGTGATCTCCATTTCTGTGATTCTGTTCCTGTTCTAGTTGTTTGCTTAGTTTGTTTTTGTTTTTGCTTGTTTAGGTTTAGTTGTTGATAGTTGTGAGATTGTTGTCATTTTACTGTTCATATTTTTTATCTTCTTATTAGACAAGTCCCTTTAACCATATAGTAAGGGCTTGGTGATGATGAACTCCTTTAATTTGACCTTATTTGGGAAGCACTTTATCTGCCCTTGCATTTTAAGTGATAGCTTTGCTGGATAGAGTAATCTTGGATCTAGGTCCTTGCCTTACATGACTTTGAATACTTCTTTCCAGCCCCCTCCTGCCTGCAAGGTTTCTTTTGAGAAGTCAGCTGATGGTCTTATGGGAACTCCTTTGTAGGTAACTGTCTCCTTTTCTCTTGCTGCTTTTAAGATTCTCTCCTTATCATTAATCTTGGGTAATGTAATTATGATATGCCTTGGTGTGTACTTCTTTGGGACTCTCTGAGCTTCCTGGGCTTCCTGGAAGTCTATTTCCTTTGTCAGATTGGGGAAGTTCTCCTTCATTATGTTTTCAAATAAGTTTTCAATTTCTTGCTCTTCCTCTTCTCTTTCTGGCACTCCCATGATTCGGGTGTTGGAACATTTAAAATTATCCCAGAGGTTCCTAAGCCTCTCCTCATTTTTTTGAAATCTTGTGTCTTTATTCTGTTTTGGTTGAATGTTCATTTCTTCCTTCTGATCCAAATTGTCTATTTGAGTGCTGGTTTCCTTCCCTTCATGGTTGGTTCCCGGTACATTTTCCTTTATTGCACTTTGCATAGCCTTCACTTTTTCCTCTATTTTGTGACCATACTCAGCCATTTCTGTGAGCATCCTGATTACCAGTGTTTTGAACTGTGCATCTGATAGGTTGGCTAGATAGCCAAATCTCTTCGTTGCTTAGTTGTACTTTTTCTGGAGCTTTGATCTGTTCTTTCATTTGGGCCATATTTTTTGTCTTGGTGCTCCTGTTATGTAGTAAGGGGTGGAGCCTTAGGTATTTGCCAGGGCGGGGCAACCCACATCACTGTGATGTGGAGCTCTGTGTGGGAGAGGGGTCCGAGAGGGAACAGTGCTGCTTGCTCAGCTCTTGCCAGTTTTCAGTCACTTCCTCTGCTACCTACAAGCAAATTGGTCCCTTCTGGTGCTGATTCCCAGGTGGGTGAGTTTGTGTACATTTTAGGAGCCTATGGGTCTCTCCAAGGAAGTCTCCTGTGAGGCTGGGAGTTTCTCCCACTGATGCCTCAACCCCCACAGGTTTCTTCAGTTAGAAGTTTTTGGCTTTACTTCCCGATGCTGGAACCCTGAGTTGCGCAGTCTGTTTTGCTCCCTAGTTGTTCCTCCTGGTTAATCCACACACAAATGTGGGACCCCCCTCTCCGCCAGGCACAGCCTTGCACTAGTCCACTCCACCCCAGCTGCTTGTCTCTACCCCTCCTCCTGGTCTGGATGAATGTTTCTTTAACTCTGTGGTTGTTGGAATACCATACAGTTCAATTTTCTGGAAGTTCTGGTTGGGGGTTTTTTTGTTTTTAAATTTGTTATTGTCCTTCTTTTGGTTGTGTGAGGAAGCCAAGTGTGTTTACCTATGCCTTCATCTGGGCTGGAAGTCTGTGAATTTTCAACTGCGTGGGCTTTGGCATTCAATCACAGTGTTGAAGGGCCAACTGTGTACAATAATGTCACACCTTTCAATCATCATTACATTAAAGTGAAGGATCATTTAGGTTCTGCTGATTCAGAATTTGAGGTAATAGCACAAATTGAGGCTGTTTATTTTCCTATTTTTGAAACTCAGGTAAAAGTGAGCGTGTGAAAAGTATTTGTGATGAAATGCTTAAAATACAGAACCAGTGGTTTGCAAGCACTTAGACGTACCTCAAACATGACAGTTGATAGGCTAATTAAAATTTTAATTTATTATGTAAAGCTGTTCTCTTCTGGGTGGCATTTTGATAATAGTTCTTTTAGCATAGTTTGGTGAAATGCATTTTTTTAACAAATAAATCTAATACAAAACCTTTATACACATAAATTAGTATAAATTAGTGAGGTTTTAAAATATAAATGTATGCTGGTACACATGTTCTTGCATAAGAGAAAAACAAAGGGGTATTCTAGAATTATTAACTAAGCTCTCAAATGACAACTGAAACTCTGAGCAGAATAATCAGGTTTTGGGCCTGGTATGCCTTTTTTCCCCAGTGCTTATTGCTTTATTCTACAGTCCTTATTGCTTTATTTCTTAATGCAGCAGTTCTCCAACTCTTTAGTCTCATTATCCCTTTATAGTCTTAAAAATTATTATTTATTACTTCACTAACAAGAAATAATAAACCCATCACTTATCAACAGCAGTGTTAAAAGTACTATATTTTTCAAAGCAAAGACAATTTTTTTTTAGAAAAATGACACTGTTTTACATTTCTGCAAATCATTTATTGTCTGGCCTAGCAAAAGATGACCAGTTTTGCATATTTGCTTCAACATTCCACCTCTTAACAATATACTGTTTGGTTTATGCATATAAAGAAAGTCTAGCTTACCAGAGACATGTCATTGAAAAAGGCAGAAACTGTGGATCTCCCAAAAGGATCCAGTGGAGGACTTTCTGATCCAGCAAAGGATCATTTGATCCAGCAAAAATTGGGTGCTGGCTGGCACAGCAGGAGTTCCCCAGCATCCACTTCAGCACTTAGATGCTGATTGGCCAGTGCTTATGCTGCATTAGCAGTAAAATGTTTTAAGGTCAAGCCTAACTCACAAATGGTCTCACTTTATCATATCTGTGACTCTTAAAATGTTACATTGGCCATGTATTTGATTTCATCTAACACCATATTCTAGTTCTTACTTCAGGCAATATGTTGCCCCAATTGATCTTGTTAGTGTTCCGCCAAATGGCTGGTCTGGAATCAGGAATGCATAAAATTAGTTCAAAAATATACCAGAACATGAAGAGGAACTCCTATTCTTCCTTTATTTCCCAAGAATACATTTTCAGTGACTACCGAAAAGCTACCGAATATGTTTGGACTCTGTCCCATGTAATAATAGCTGATCAAAAAACATTCGACTATGTTGTAAAAATGGTTGGATCAAATCAAAGGATGGACGTATGTACTATGATCATGAAAATCACTTGGATTTTGAAGCTGTTTTATGTTGGCTTTTGTTTTAAATAGTGTTTGGGTTTAGAATTCTGAAATATCAGTAAATGCTAAGTTTCAAATCACAGAGGATGGTGGTATTTCTCCAGATTTTCAGACTGGGATATTATCCTTAAGATGTACAAATATTATAAACAAAATAGTTTTCACTGTCTTCAAAACTCTAATCTAAACTTTTATAAAGTTTTCCCAAGCCCTATACAAATTGAGTCATTAAATGTCATTGATAATGATTTCTTTGGGAATTGTACTTCCAAGAAATAATGTTTTGGATACAAACAAGAGATGTGACGATTGAACAATTAAAAAAACCAACAAAGTACTCATATGTCTAGTGAAAAAAATGCCAGGCTTTTATTATAAAAACTAAAATCAATAAAACGACATTTATTGCTTTTATCTTATTTACAGTTCTCTGCTAGAGACAAATTAAAAGCAATGAATAATAAATATTTTCTATTTGATGCTCTCAAGATATTTTTTCTTACTATGGAAATATTTAACAAGATTATCTTCATAGTCTATGGTCAATTAAACTAATAGAACTAACAGTCAATACTAATGTTCCCAAGAATAGTTTATAGGTTATGTTGAAGAGAAAAACAAGTAATTTTTCTTTTTGTTTTTTTTTGTTGTTGTTGTTGTTTGTTTGTTTTGTTTTGTTTGATGCATTCTGGGAATACTATGGTTTGGAATTTCTCACCTATTCCCAAGTAAATAGCAAGTTTTAGATGAGACATGATGATATATTATTTCTTGAAGATGTTTTATTTAAGTGCATTTGTAGTTGCCCAAGAGAACAGCTTAGGCACTGATAGTACCAGGGTGTGCCATTCACATAAACTAGAAATGACATCCCTTAGCATAGTGAAATGCTATGGCTTTGTTTGGATATGTTAGTTTAAAAACCTTTAAGGGATGAAATAAACTGGCACACTGTTGGCTTTAATTTGCTTAAATTAATAGATTCCGTTAGTGTGCTCACAAAATCCACCATTAGTGAGCTGAAAGCTAAGGTGATCAGTTTTATCACAGCCAATCTAAGCTAAGTGATCTGTTACAACCTAGATAATAGTTACCTGCTGTCAGACTTGAAATCAACCATTTTCAGAGATGGAGGAAAACTTCCTCTGTGCTGTAAAATTTTATAACCTTTGTTCATTTAGAACAACTATGAATAAAAAGTCTCCTCAGAGCCAGGAAGTAAATGAAGCCCTGCAAAATTCATATGGAAAAATGAGATTTCTCATGCTATTATGATGTCCGTAGCCAGGTATAGGCAAAGTTGATAAACCTGATTTCAAACATCCACCGCTCTCCCTATTGTATCTCAAAGCATTAGGAATAATTATTCATTCTGACTAAATCCTCTCATGATTAAGACAAAGATGTCTTTTCAGATTTCTGAGTTGACAAATAGTTATACTCAACACAGTAGTTACATGTTATATTTCAGTTCTAGATAAGTGAACATTTTCTTTGAGGGATACATTCTAACTTTTTGTTTGTTTTTGGTATTTTATTTATTTATTTTTTGAACAAGGTGGACACACACAAATGTGACATTATAATTATAATTTTTAACTGTGTCTTCATCACCATCATCATTGGTACCCTTGTGAATCATAAAGCCTGTGCTCCTTCCATGAGTAACACTTTACGCTGTGTCCTAAAGGCACAACGAGGCATAAGCTATGATTCCTGCCCTGAACGCCTCTCACCTCCCCATGTTTCCAATCCGCTTTACTACTTTTTACAGAAATGTTCTTTTTGAGACAACAATTGTGTTTGGAAGAGATTTTTTAACAAGCAATATTGAAGAAGCAGCAGCTTGAACGAAAAACATTCAGTTGGTCAGTAAGCACTTGCTGAGTGCCCACTGTGTGGGAGGCCTGAGATCACGTGCTGTGGACACCATGTCAACATGGACAGATTCCCTACAGCCTTACAGCTTAAAATGGCAAACATCTTCTCCATCTGTAAAGTGGGAGACTGAAAGTGGAATACAATAATATTCAATGTTGCAGAAATAAAACCAATGACTGTAACTGGCTTCATGCCTGTATAAGAGTGAGAGAAAACCAAGCCTAAATAATTATAAAAATAACAAGAACAAAAAAAGCAGTAGCCACAAAAACATCAGTTCACATTAGTCTTGTTGCTGAGCATTGATCGGTCATTTGTGTGTTTGGTTTTCAGGGTAAATAACTGGGAAATTGATTTATGTGTATTTACAAGCCAGAAATTCTCCCCAGAGTTGGAAAGCTTCCCCTTGTCCCCAGCTGATGGAGGCCTGTGAATCCTGGGATGCTGGCTGAGCGGCAGAGACAGAATAATGTTGAGAGAAGCAACTCGAGCTTTGGGGTGCTATTTAATAAATCTTGAGTCCTTCTCTAATACACCCATTGAGAATAATAATTCCTTCTGAATTTTAAAGAATTGTGTATGTCAATATTTATTTGCTTTCCCCCATAATTTACAAGGCACTTTAGTGGTTAAGGGGGAAAACTCTACAATTTAAATTACAAATCAACAGCTTCTGTGCTGAGTGACAACACTGGCAAATTTTTCAGTCCTTCAGTTTCCTGTGCCTTGTCAGCAGAGTGAGAATGGTCAAAAGCATATATTTTGTAACTGGAGGGATTAAAGGAGGAGATGAAGGTAAAGCACTGAGCACAGTGCCTGGCAAACCATAATTGCTCACATATCAGCTATTATTATAACTGTCATAATATCGTCAATACAGCTCAGGGCTTTTTAATCTGAAAACCAACTTTGCTATGTGTTCCTTATGACTTAAATGTTTAATATCTTGTTTTCCAATATTATGCCATGTCTATTTATTTTTCAACCAGGAATTATTTTTAATGATTTATTTAAAAGAACATTTGCTGTCACTATATTTTCCAGCTGAATTTTTACTTATTTTTGTAAAACATCTCATAAAACAAGTAGAAATGATTAACATTGACACACATTTCATTAATCTTTTTATAAGATCATATTCCAAATCATAAAGCATTATTTAGCACTGAAACATTAGGTGTTTTTCAAATTTCTAGCCAATTTTCCCCTGAAGGTCACATAATCATAAAAACCAAGAGCTGGCAAGAATAGGGGGACTTGGATAGAGAAGATGAAGGAAAAAAAGACAAGTAAAGAAAACATGAACTATTAGTAGATATCATGGAAAACATTGAGTTAAGCCAATACTGAGAATTGATTAATTACATGGTTGGTGTTTTTAAAGGAAAAGATGTATTATTAACCTACCTATTCTGGCACATAATATAAATTAATTTTGGATACCAAAGTTTCTTATGCAACCTTGCGGCTATGAAATGGACTCCTCATACTCAAGTACTTTTCAGTATCCTTTAAAGTAAATGCCTTTGACAAAAGAACCATTCTAATGCTCCAATTGATGACTTACTAGATATAACAAAAGATTTGGGGAACAGGAATTTCCTTCCATGTACTAGGGCTCCATAGTGCTGAATGTAAATAATTTTCAAGGTTTCACATTCTAATCTATTTTAAGGGTGAGGTCACCAAATAATGTATAAGGAAATTTTAGAATCCTTATAAAAAATAATATTAATGCCATTTATAAAATTTGTTTGTGAAAAGACTCAGACTCACGAAATAGTCCGCTTGGGAAAAGACACAGTTGATCCTCATTATTTGTTGGCTCCGTATTTGAAAATGTACTTGCAAGCTAAAATTTATTTGCAACCCCAGAACCAATACGCATGGCGCCTTCCTGGTCACTCACAGACGTGCAGAGCAGTGAGAAATTTGAGTCATCCAGTGCACACACTTCCAGCTAAGGTTGGAATATGTGATGCTCCCTCCACCTTCTGTTTCAGCCCTCATATGTAAACAGGGTCCTTTACTTGGTTTACCTAGGACCACGTTTTTCACATTTTTGTACTTTACGTTGGTGAATTCACTGTTTAAAATGGCCCCCAAGTGTATTGTTGAAGTGGTGTTTGAGGTTCCTAAGTGCAAGAAATCTATGGTGTGCCTTTTGGAGGAAATATTGGGGGGAAAGTGGAGATAAGTTTTATTCAGGCATGACTTGTAGTGCAGTTGGCTGTGAGTTCAATGTTAATGAATCAATATTACAGTCATCTTTCTGTATCCAAAGAAGATGGATTGTAGGAACCCCTGCAGACAGCAGCACTCATAGATGCTCAAGTCCCGTATATAAAAGTGTCAGGTTTGCATGTAAATTACACTTGCATATAGGCTACAGTAGGGTATGGATTCAGCTTCATGCTTGGAGTGTGGCAAATTCAAATTTTGCTTTTTAGAACTTTGTGGGATCCTTTTTTTGGGGGGTCATATTTTTCATGCATGGTTGGTTGAATCTGTGGATGTGAAACCCACAACTACAAAGGATTGACTGAATATTAAAAAGGTGTCTTTAGACAGAAACATACTAATACAAGGTTATGTTTTGATGAGTTGGTCCAAGAGTGACCAGAGGCTAATAGCAACCTAACCTCATATTTCCTTTAGGAGCAATGAGTCAGTATTCACTAATTCAGCTTTTGCGGTGACTTTACAGAATATGAGTACTATGAATAACAAGAATCAACTGTATCTTGTTTTATGATAATTGTTATCAAATGTGATCCAGTGTATTGGTTAAGTTTATGCCCCTCCTCTTGATGTAAAAAAAAAAAAAACCAATTTGCATGGGTATCAAAAGGAACTTTACCAAGCGTGAGCCAATTGTCCTTTGTAGAAATTGTGTCAGAGCCAGTTATTCACTGCTGTGGATTTACAGACCACAATAATTCTTCATCTACTCAACCAACACGTATACAACTGTCTAAGGAATTTGGGGAAAGCCCTGACCCTATTTTTATTAACTAATGTACCTATGAGTGACCAGCTGGCTTGTAGTCATTTCATAAAGACCATGAAACATTTGACCCAGTGTAAAGATTCACATGCTTCCTTAACAAGAAAAAGTTCTTCATCTAACACAATCATTTCTACAGACATGCATAGCATTCTTATTTATACACCTACATACATAAAAGAAGAAGGCTCTTGACCCTTTATGAACCAAAATTGGCCACATCAACATGGAAAATATTGATGTTAAAGGACATACAGTTGGGCCCTGGCTGGTGTAGCTCAATGGATTGAGTGTGGGCTGCAAACCAAGGGATCGCCAGTTCGGTTCCCAGTCAGGGCACATGCCTGGGTTGCAGGCCAGGTCCCCAGTGAGGGCCACGTGAGAAGCAACCACACATTAATGTTTCTCTCCCTCTCTTTCTCCTTCCCTTTCTTCTGTCTAAAAATAAATAAATTCTTTTTTTTTAAAAGACATACAGTTGGCTATGAAAATAATGGCCAACATGCTACATAAAATCTGGAGAGAAAGAGTCTATCTATCCATATGGTCACCATTTATAAGAAAGCTCCTCAACAGAAAATTTTATATTCCTTACGAGCACTTGGCTATCACTATCTGTGACTGGTGCTACTGTAAATAAAGCACATTCTTTGTGACATTCTTAGCAGTGCGGAAGACAAGTTGCAACTCAACCAAATGGCGCCCTTACCTTCAGTTGGATCTCCTCTGAATGACAGCATCTCTTTCACAAACTATTTGAGCAGTCACTAGTCAACATCCTTCTTATTAAGTATTAACTATTAGGAGCAACCTGACAATAAGGCTCAGAAATACATCATTTCTATTAACCTTGAAGCCATTCTAGCTGCAATTTAATTTTATAATATGGAACATTAAAAATTTTATGTGTCTTAGATATGGAATTTAAATACTGCCCCAATGAGCCACTAGAAATAAAAATACTTTGAGGAGAAATACTGTACCTAAAGAGTCAGTATGTCTAAAGAATTATTTTAAAAACTTAGTAATAACATATAGATTCAGGATATCATTTTTTATTGAATTTATTGGGGTGACATTGGTTGATACGACCATACAGATTTCAAGTGTACAATTAACAAA
>PVJI01004569.1:77212-106881 GCA_004026765.1 Micronycteris hirsuta | reverse complement strand
AAGATGTATCTTAAAAAATTCTGACTTGCTGTGCCCTGCATATTACTTTAATCTGGTCCTGTCTGCCACCGGACATGAATCTACATCCTGATGCCCTGCTAATGAGTAATCCTACCTGTTCTGCTTAATCCCATGAATAATCAATCCAATGTAAATGTGTCTTAATGCCTCTAATAAAACCCCCGGCTAAGCAACCCACAAGGTCTTTCTCCCCAAGATGGGCGATGGTGGAGGAGGTCCGTGGTCGCCGGATTCCTTCCCCCCGCGTGTCTCAGTGTGAGATTCTTTCACGCATTCGGTTACGGTCACCCACGGGTTTCGGCTGGGACGACATCCCTACGGCAGTGTATACTGAATATAATTTAATAGACATGTCCCGTGTACTCCTGGATTGATGACAGGGAAGGTCCCTTAGCCATATGCCTAGCATTGTGCTTTATGTAACAACATGATGGGCCTTTTGGACCATTTCAGTTATTTAAATGTGGATCTTGAACATCACTGTTCATGATCTTAAATGTTTTGTGGTGTTTGCTGCTTAAAATGAGGAAACGGCTAGTACTTTTGGCACAATCAGTGTCGGTCCAGGACAGTTTAGTGGCGGTTGGCCGCCAGCAAACTGATTTTGCCTTTTATTGTACAATGTTGTTGGGTGGATATTGTTGCTAGGTATGTGTTTAAGTCTTTGTCTTGGCCATTTTCTTGAGATTTCTCATCAGGGACAGGATTTCTCTCATTTTCGACCTGAAAAGAGAAAGTATGGGCTTGAGGAGTGGGAGTGCGCTTCTGACAACCATTGGCCGTAGCTGCCTTTGCATGTAGTTTTGTTGTTGTTGTTGTTGTTGTTGTTGTTGCCATTAATGTTTCATTTAACAACATGACTGTATGTTTAATATCATCTGTTGGGTTAAATTTTGGAATCGGCCTTTTTCATATGTTGCCTTAGCAAGGAAAAAAGAATACTGATACTTCTAATGTCAAAATGACTAAACAGGCCTGGCTTACTCAGGATTCCTTCACTGACCACTGGAGTCACCTTCAGTCACTACTGACCGCGGTTTTGCATTTGTGTGTAATGTGCTTGTATATTTGATATCATTGTATCCAACAAAGAGTGCTCCAGTTGCATTTCTTGCATTTTCCACAAACCATGTTTTGTTATTTGCAAATTTCCAATAAGAAAATTGGTTGACAAGTGCTTTCACTTTAAATCCCAGAAGGGAATCACACCCCCAAGGGATCCTATTTCTCATTTTATTTTTATAATATAAAGGTGTGATGCCCCCCCATTACACTGCAGTCATCTGAATTTTTTTTAAAGATGTTATTTATTTATTTCCAGAGAGAGGAGAAGGGAAGGAGAAAGAGAGGGAGAGAAACATCAGTGTGTGGTTACCTCCCACACATCCCCCACTGGTGACCTGGCTTCCAACCCAGGCATGTGCCCTGACTGGGAATCAAACCGGCGACCCCCTGGTTTGCAGCCCGTGCTCAATCCACTGAGCTACACCAGCCAGGGCCTGCAGTCATCCGAATTTGTTTATTTTTATTTTGGCTGTGTTTCATAAATATTCTTTTTTTTTTTTTGCTATGTGATATATCTGCATTTTTTCTTTTTAATATATTTTATTGATTATGCTATTACAGTTGTCCCATTTTCCCACCTTTATTTTCCTCTGCCTTGCACACCCCCTCCCACCCACATTCCCCGCCTTTAGTTCATGTCCATGGATCATACATATAAGTTCTTTGGCTCCTACATTTCCTATATTATTCTAAACCTCCCCCTGTCTATTTTCTACCTACCATTTATGCTACTTATTCTCTATACCTTTTCCCCCTCTCTCCCCCTCCCACTCTCTTGTTGGTAACCCTCTGTGTGATCTCCATTTCTGTGGTTCTGTTCCTGTTCTCGTTGTTTGCTTAGTTTGCTTTTGTTCTTGTTTTGGGTATGGTTTTTAATAACTGTGAATTTGCTGTCATTTTACTGTTCATATTTTTTATCTCCTTTTTTTCTTTTTTAAGGTTTTATTTATTTTTAGAGAGAGGGGAAGGGAGGAGAAAGAGAGGGAGAGAAACAGCAATGTATGGTTGCCTCTCACATGGCCCTCACTGGGGACCTGGCCCACAACCCAGGCATGTGCCCTGACTGGGAATTGAACCGGCGACCCTTTGGTTCGCAGCCCACGCTCAATCCGTTGAGCTACACCAGCCAGGGCAATCTTCTTTTTTTCTTAGATAAATCCCTTAAACATTTCATATAATAAGGGCTTGGTGATGATGAACTCCTTTAACTTGACCTTATCTGAGAAGCACTTTATCTGCCCTTCCATTCTAAATGAAAGCTTTGCTGGATAGAGTAATCTTGGATGTAGGTCCTTGTCTTTCATAACTTGGAATACTTCTTTCCAGCCCCTTCTTGCCTGTAAGGTCTCTTTTGAGGAATCAGTTGACAGTCTTATGGGAACTCCTTTGTAGGTAACTGTCCCCTTTTCTCTTGCTGCTTGTAAGATTCTTTCCTTATTTTTAATCTTAGGTAATGTAATTATGATGTGCCTTGGTGTGTTCTTCTTTGGGTCCCGCTTCTTTGGGACTCTCTGAGCTTCCTGGACGTCTATTTCCTTTGCCAGCTTGGGGAAGTTCTCCTTCATTATTTGTTCAAATAAGTTTTCTATTGGTTGCTCTTCCTCTTCTCCTTCTGGTACCCCAATAATTCAGATGTTGGAATGTTTAAAGATGTCCTGGAGGTTCCTAAGCCTCTCCTCATTTTTTTGAATTCTTGTTTCTTCATTCTTTTCTGGTTGAATGTTTTTTTCTTCCTTCTGGTCCACACCGTTGATTTGAGTCCCAGTTTCCTTCCCATCACTATTGGTTCCCTGTACATTTTCCTTTATTTCACTTAGCATAGCCTTCATTTTTTCATCTAATTTGTGACCAAATTCAACCATTTCTGTGAACATCCTGGATACCAGTGTTTTGAACTGTGCATCTGATAAGTTAGCTATCTCTTTGTTGCTTAGTTGTATTTTTTCTGGAGCTTTGATATATTCTTTCATTTGGGTCAATTTTTTTTTGTCTCGGTGCACCTGTTGCATAGTAAGAGGTGGAGCCTTAGGTGTTCACCAAAGCATGGTACCTCACGTTGATGTGTTGTGACGCTGTATGCTGTACATGGGGAAGGGGTCTGAGAGGGAACAATGGCACTTGCTCCACTCTCTGCCAGATTTCAGTCACTTCCCCTGCTACCCACAAGCAAATTGGGCCCTTCTGGTGCTGATTCCGGCATGGGGGTGGGGGTGGGCTTATGTACATTCTAGGACCCTGTGGGTCTCGCCCAAGAACTCTCCTGTGATGCTGGGAGTTACTCCCACTACGGCCTCAACCCTTACAGGTGTTTTCAATCGGCAGTTTGAGACTTTATTTCCCCCACACTGGAACCCTGGGTTGCACGGTGTGTTTCGCTCCCTAGCTGTTTCTACCAGTTTATCTGCACACGAATGTGGGACTGCCATCTCCTCCAGCCACCACCTTGCCCACCCTGGTCCTTCAGCCACTGCCTTGCCGGGAGTCCTCTTCGCCTGGCTGCTCATCTCTGCCCCTCCTACCAGTCTGGATGAATGTGTCTTCTTTAACTCCTTGGTTGTCAGACTTCCATACAGTTCCATTTTCTGTCCATTCTTGTTGTTTTTTGTTTTTAAATTGTTATTGTCCTTCTTTTGGTTGTGCAAAGGGGCACAATGTGTCTACCTACACCTCCATCTTGGCCAGAAGTCCTCATAAATATTCTTAACATGAAAGTATTTTCAGTGTACACTTTTGGAAATGAGTTGTCTGGCTGGGCAGTTGAAAGTTTGACAAATTCTGAAGGCCCCGGAGATGCTCTTGTAGGCAATGACTGGACCTTGTTTGGGATTTAATTCATATGTTCATCCTCATGGGTTCAATTAAATTTTGGTCTTGGAGCTACTCATACATTTCCTTTAAATGGTTTGGTGTAAATCTTTTTATTTACAGAGGAGCAATTTACATTAGATTGAGTGCCTTAAAGTTTATAAAATAATTGTTTGACATAATTTATTTTGTTAAATTTCTCCTTATTCCTTAATTCATGAATTTTCTTAAAAATAATGTCTTGTGATACTCTGAATTTACAGTGCAAAACTGTCAGTTGGCTGAGTCCTTGGCATTTAATGACAGGGAATGCTGTTAACCATATGTTGTCGTCACTGTTAACATAGTCTGAGATTTTGTTTTACAGGAAAAAATGTGTTTGATATCATTTAATTCTATTAAATGTAGGTCCTGGCCCTTTTCGTAAGCTTCGTGTTAAAAATCCTCATATTAGCTTCACTTTAAAAATGAGGAAATGATTGTTCTAAATGTCCTTTTTTCTTCTTGCTTTACAACAGTTACTGGCATGGAGTGCCCTGGTAATGTAACCTTTCATTTTATTTTACTGTTAAATTTTTTTGTCAAAAAAATCATTTTTGTGTCTCTTATTTCATAAATCTACTAAAATATGAAGAGCGTTTTGTTTTCATCATAAAAAATACACATATTGACCATCTGAATGAGCATTTGTAGTTGTATGTCAGTGAATTCCCGGAAGTAGCAGTCACCAGCCACCAATGGACTTCATTTGGGTTCTTTTGGAATTTCATGTTTGCCAATAATTGCATGTTGAATATCATGTTATTCAGTTCAGTTGTGCCCTTATTCTCTTCATTAAGTTCCTTTGCAAATCATGGAGATTTTCAATTTACATGTAAGGAAATTTACCCCGAGAGTGAGTGCTCTCGGTTCTCAAACAGTGAATGGCTCAACCTGCATACTTTTGAATATTTTTGTTTATAAAGATTTTATTTATTTATTTTTAGGGAGGAGGAAGGGAGGGAGAAAGAGAGGGAAAGAAAGACCAATGTGTAAGAGAAACATCAATCGATCGATCTATTGATAGACTTGCTTCCAGAGGCCCCCAACCCTGGACTTGGCCTGCAACCCAGGCATGTGCCCTGACTGGGAATTGAACCTGTGACCTTTCTGTCTGCGGGACGATGCCAAACCCACTGAGCCTCACCAGTCAGGGCTTAAATGTTATTTTGTAACCATAATTGTGCATTTAATATATTATCATTTCTTTTAATGTTGGCCTATGTTCTCCTTCCCAGGTGTTCTCCCATAGAAAAAAAAATATTTGTGTAATTTTGAATTACAAAAAAGGAGGACATGCCCATTTATGTACTGGCCAGTCTAGTCCAGGACTGCTGTCCTCCTTGTTTGAGATCCTGGCCTGTACTGGCATGCTACCCTCTGCTTATTACAGAGGGTTCTTCCCCATCCTCTTTGGCCACAAGTGCTGACTGGGCATTAATGTCTCAAGTGCTACTAGCATACTGGCTTAAGAAACAGGCAGTGCTTGACTATTTATACTTATGCCTCCATCATATGACACCTAATGTGTATTCAGGGGGAGAATTAAATGAAAGGAAAACTGTTGTTTTACTCAAAACCCTGTGGTCCCTAGTCACTGAGAGTAACATGATACTTGTTAAATAAAATAGTCACTTCTTTTTGATAATGGTGATGATTGCCTTTTTGCTGGTTAATTCTTTTTTTTAAATATATTTTATTGATTATGCTATTACAGTTGTCCCATTCCCTCCCTTTATTCCCCTCTGCCCTGCACATCCCCTCCCACCCACATTCCCCTTCTTTAGTTCATGTCCATGGGTTGTACGTATAAGTTCTTTGGCTTCTACATTTCCTGTGCTATTCTTAACCTCCCCCTGTCTATTTTTTACCTATCATTTATTCTACTTATTCTCTGTACCTTTTCCCCCTCTCTCCCCCTCCCCTGCTGATAACCCTCCATGTGATCTCCATTTCTGTGATTCTGTTCCTCTTCTAGTTGTTTTGCTTAGTTTGTTTTGTTTTAGGTTCAATTGTCAATAACTGTGAGTTTGTTGTCATTTTACTGTTCATATTTTTAATCTTCTTTTTCTCGGATAAGTCCCTTTAACATTTCATATAATAAGGGCTGGGTGATGATGGACTCCTTTAACTTGACCTTATCTGGGAAGCACTTTATCTTGACTTAAATTATGTATATTAACTCATGCAGAAAAGCTTTAATGGCTTATATTTGTGAAACATTGATGATATCTAAATCCACCTTGATAACATTTAGACATGTGAAAGATTCATTGCAGGTATTTGGATTTTACTTTATCTGTGTCAGTGGTGCCGGCAAGAATGCAGATTTCAGGAAGTGGGACACTAGCCTCACTAATCCTTACTTTTCAGGTGGGACCCTAGACCTTGAACAATATCTAAGTGCAGAATGGAGGTATTTTTATTACATACCCATTACCCATAGTATCCTGGGGCATACTTGCAAATTAAAAGCAAAAAATAATATAGTCCAATTTTCAGATATATATATGTGAAATATATATATTAATATATGTAATGTCATTGTGTGTGTGTATATAAGTATGTATGTATGTATGTGTATGTGTATATATATATATATATATATATATACACATATATACACTTATAGTCCAATTTTCTTCTGTTGTTTTCTCCACAAAGACTATGTTCATTATCAGATGGAAATTCCTTATGAAATTGTTGTGAGTTAAATTAGCTCATTTCTACTTTTAGCAACTTTTGAATTTACTATGTTACCAATTACTGAGACTAATATAACTACACAGTTGTATAATATGCATTTCACAGTCTGTTAAGTAGAACACAGAACTCATTTGAATGATTTGTTGCCCATAATCTTGCATGGCATGTGTCAGTAACTGGTAATGAAGGGAGGACATATAGTCCATTCCAAAGGTTTGCTACCCATAATTTTGTATGTGTCTATTGCCTTATTGCTGAAGAGGAAACAATGGGGTTCTGAGACTGCCCTTCTAGTAGATGACTGGCAGTACCTCTCAACATAATATTTAATAATTCCCTTGTGATGTTTGATGAAAGCAGGATAAAACATGGTTCATTTTGAAGGCACAACCAAGCCTCTAAAGCAGTCTTGTGGTTTGATTCATGCAGTTCCTGACTTACATTATCTTTCACTCTTTGGTGTACCTCACATGGGCTGCATGATTGGGTACTCTGGCCCTAACAGCGATTTTCAGAAATTCCTCTGGATAAGGGAAAGAGGAAGTTTGCCCCAGGCACTTGTGTTAAGAGTTTCCAAGTTACCTAATTTTCCTGCAGTTATGCTAGGCTGTCCACCCACAGGCAAGTCATATTTATACAGTCACCATGTCCTTCAGGACCTGTGATGGAAAAGTCCAGTACTGGTCAGCCCATGGGCTTGAAATGAGAGGAGAGTGTCACTAGAACCAATAGTAAGACCAGCCAGATAAGTAGAAGTAACCTTATGTTGTGTGAGGCCACAAATGTTGGGTGCAGGGTAGTACCTGCCCCCAGTCAGCTGTACCATTATTTAATACTGTTGAAATACCTTCCCTGAGTGTCTAAGGCAGGAACTTCCAACAATATCAGAGTCACTCGCTGGGCACTGCTTATTAACTGTAAGGTTAATGTCTAAGGTCTATAGACCCTATGTCTATAATCTATTTTATTCTAACTGATCAGTAGCATCTTTTTCTGGTCCTTATTTGTATTCCTCTGTTCACCATGGGTGCCACAGTTACAGACACATAGACTTTACTAGAATGTCAGATTTCAAAGCAAAACAAAAACTTATCTTGACATTTTCACATCAAAGTTTTTATTAGCCTCTTTATTCTTTTCGGAAAACTGTTGTAATACCAGGCAGGATGGATGGGATGGGACTGTCAGAAACAAACTTCAGGAATCCAGAGACTGGGAGTGCTGCTCATGCGATTTTTATTCAGGTACAAGAACATGGATTTGGATGTGATTTAAAGCCAGATCTATCTAGGAAAGGGGAAAGGATGAGACCTGTATGACGAGTGGGTGCCAGAGAATGATAGTCTACTAGTCTACCCCCACTATGGGTGGGCATTTATTTAGCAGTGGTCCTGGAGGCATGAGCTAACAACTCAAGTAATATGTAGGTTAATACTTCTGTAAATGTTTAATTTTCCGTACACTCTTGGCCATTTTTGTTTCCCTGCTGCTGTTGCTGATTTGCCTTGCAGATGTTACTGAGATCACACATTGTGTTCATTCACAATACTCTTATCCTTGAACATCAGTTTCTACACTTGCAAAATGGTAATCACACCTTGCTTTCAGTGATGTTGTGAGAATCAAGTGTGATAATCTTTATAGAGTGTGCAGTATACTGGAGGTACTGAAGGAATCCATTTATCTTCTAGAATCCATATATTGAAACAGAACGTTATGGCTTGATTTAGTTTCTTTCCCTACCTGGTCAGAACCATTCCTGCTTCATTTCTTTACATTTTTGCCATATTTTCAACCAAATATTTGTTTTCTTCCACAGGACCTGCAAGTTTCCTCAGAGATGACTGAGAATCTCTTTGGAAATGAACCTTTTAATTCTGAGATAATGTCAGGAGGTAGCTTGGCAACCCAGACTTTTCCTTGCAAGGAGCCCCATTCTTTTCTGGCCAACTTGAACACCTTACATTGAAGCCTATGTGGCTCAGCACCAAGTTCAGTCTGGAGGATGCTTGTTAACTTGCTGGGCCAAAAAGTTCTCCTCTCTTTCCTTGCCTATGTAAAGTCACTTCTTTTCTGGGCAGTGGTTAATCTGTTAAAAATGGGGTGAGGGTTTTGACAGTGTGGGTGGGGGGGAGTGCTAAAATAAATAAGAACTGTGCTAAGGTGCATTCAAAGCCACTTTGAACTTTTAGTTTTTATAGATACCTCTGGTTCCTCTATTGCTTTATTAGCATGGGTTTTATCCAGAAGTTGGCAAAAGAGAATCCGAAGTTCACTCATCAAAGGTAAAAAAATCCACATTTCTTTGTGATTAGATTAGAAACTAAAGTATGTAGCTTTTATACAGCACATTGACATTTTGTAAGATTTTATTTATTTTTAGAGAGAGAGAGGAAAGGAGAGGGAGAAACATTAATGTGTGAGAGAAATATCAATCAGCTCTCACACGCCCCCAACTGGGAACCTGGCCCGCAACCCAGGCTCGTGCACTGACTGGGAATTGAACCAGCAACCTTTGATTCATAGGCCAGCACTCAGTCCACTGAGTCACACCAGCCAGGGAAGCACATTGACATCTTAAACACTATTATTTATCCCTGTAATTGATTAAATTACTTTAAGGACATGAAGGATGGGGATAATTATGGTTTCCCACCCAGTGGGGGAAAAAAAGACCACAAGGCCTGAGATACTTAGAAAAACTTGTACATAAATCCATGTTTTTTCACCAAGTGGCATGAGAGTGACCAAGACTGGCCTATGTCTTAGTTAAAAAGGTTATGAAACTTAATAACTGTGGTGCCTTCTCGTTCTTCCACATACACTTGTTCCCTCTTCCCATCAAATTTATCTTGCATCCCTTCTTTGAGGGTAAGGTAGGGAAGAATTAAGTGAATGTTTTCATGGGTAAATCCACTGAGTGTTGGCACTTAAAAATACCGTATTTTGGCATGTATAATGAGCACCCATGGTTTTGTGTACATTATACATGGGATTATTATGCCTGTGGTATGTGATCATTATACCCATGTATAATGCACACCTTTATTTTTCCCTCAAAAACTTGGGCAAGAAAAGGTGCTCATTATACATGGCAAAATATGGTAAGTCACAAAGTTGAAGATTCCAAAAGGGTGACTCTTTAATGGGTGTCATTCTCAAAACCAAGAATGTCAGGGACAAGGAATGTCACTTTTCTCAGAATTTTGGGTGAGATCTGGCTCTGTGGTTCTTTCTCACTAAGTCATTCGTAGACCTGACACATCACTCAGCCTCATGAGGAATGTACTCAGTGTCTACTCACAAGTGAGAAATGTTGATGTGGTATAAATTATTGGGTATGAAGTATTCCACATCAAACTCATGTTTGTCTTAAGTGTTTTCTCATTCTTTTTATTTATGTGGGTGATAGAAAGAGAATGGATAATACTAGACACTTTAAGGCAAGTCCGTTGAAATGAAGTGTATCTTTTTATACCAGGTCCTTGTTTTATATATATAATTGTCTTTATCCATTCATCTGTTGATAGACATTTAGGTTATTTCATACCGTGGCCATGGTAACTAACAATAGGATGACCATTGGGGTGCAGATATCTCTTTGAGATAGTGATTTCATTTCCTTTGGCTATATACCCAGAAGTGGGATTGCTGTATCATGTGGTAGTTCTCTTCATGACTGGTTCTCCAGCCATTTCTTTTTTCTTTTTCTTTTCCTAACTTTCTTTATTCCTTCTTTTCCTTAAATATATTTTATTGATTATGCTATTACAGTTGCCCCATTTCCCCCCTTTATTCCCCTCCGCCCCACATCCCCCCCATTCCCCACCCTTTAGTTTTTGTCCATGGGTCATACACATAAGTTCTTTGGCTTCTATATTTCCTATACTATTCTTAACCTCCCCCTGTCTGTTTTCTACCTACCGTTTATGCTACTTTTTCTCTGTACTTTTTCCTTGTCTCTCCCCCTCCCTCCCCCTGTTGATATCCCTCTATACCTTATATAAATCCCTTTAACATTTCATATAATAAAGGCTGTGTGATGATGAACTCCTTGAACTTGACCTTATCTGAGAAGCACTTTATCTGCCCTTCCATTCTAAATGAAAGTTTTGCTGAACAGAGTATTCTTGGATGTAGGTCCTTGCCTTTCATGATTTGGTGTACTTCTTTCCAGCCCCTTCTTGCCTGAAAGGTCTCCTTTGAGAAATTAGCTGACAGTCTTATGGGAATTCCTTGTAGGTAACTGTCTCCTTTTCTCTTGCTGCTTCTAAGATTCTCTCCTTATTTTTAATCTTGGGTAATGTCATTATGATGTGCCTTGGTGTGTTCCTCTTTGGGTCCCGCGTCTTTGGGACTCTCTGAGCTTCCTGG
This sequence comes from Micronycteris hirsuta, assembly GCA_004026765.1. Taxonomy (NCBI): domain Eukaryota; kingdom Metazoa; phylum Chordata; class Mammalia; order Chiroptera; family Phyllostomidae; genus Micronycteris; species Micronycteris hirsuta. The sequence goes on along the minus strand of PVJI01004569.1, from coordinate 95,871 downwards.
ACTTCCTGGAAGTCTATTTCCTTTGCCAGATTGGGGAAATTCTCCTTCATTATTTGTTCAAATAGATGTTCAATTTCTTGGTCTTCCTCTTCTCCTTCTGGCAGCCTTTTGATCTGGATGTTGGGCTGTTTACAGATGTCTCAGAGGTTCCTAAGTCTCTCCTCATTTTTTTTGAATTCTTGTTTCTTCATTCTGGTCCTCATCATTGATTTGAGTCCCAGTTTCCTTCTCTTCCCTATTGGTTCCCTGTACAGTTCCCCTCATTATCTTTAGCATATCCTTCATTTGTTCATTTAGTTGCATCCACCTTTCTTCCAATTTTGTGAGCATCCTGATTACTAGTGTTTTGAACTGTGCATCTGATAGGTTGGCTATCTCCTCGTCCCTTAGTTGTAATTTTTCTGGAGCTCTGTTCTGTTCTTTCATTTGGGCCATTTTTTCCCCCTCAGCGCGCCTGTTACTTTAAGGGGTGGAGCCTTAGGTATTCACCAGTGGGGGGGCAACCTATGTCCTTGTGTTGTGACACTTCCTTTGGGGGCAGGGCCTGGAAGTGAGCAATGGTGCTTGCTCCATTTAACGCTGGCTGCCATTCACCCCTGCCCCAATAAGCTCTCCTGTGAGGCTGGGAGTCGCTCCAGCCGCTGCCTCAACCCCCTCAGGTGCTTTCAACAGGTGGTCTGAGGCTTTTCCCCCCTGATGGTGGGTTGTGATGGTGGGTTGCAATGGTGGGCCTCGTGGTCTGCTCCGCTCCCCAGCTCCTTCTCCCAGTCTATCTGCATGCGAAAGAGGGACTGTGGTCCACCAGTCCGGGCCTCACTGGTTCCCATGGGCTTCTCCGGGTGCGTCGGACATGGGCTTTGCTGAGTGCGCAGGCCACATTTTGGCCAGGCGCACCCGCTGTGAATCTCTCTGGGCAAACTGCTGTCTCACTGTGCACGCTCTCCACCCGGCTCTGCCCTGCTTACCACTCTGGATGAATGTGTCCTCTCTAACTTCTTGGCTGTTGGACTTCCACTCGGTTTGATTCTCTGTCCATTCTGGTTGTTTGTTTTGCTTTTTAACTTGTTGTTTTTCCTCTTTGATTGTGAGCAGAGGCACAGTGTGTCCACCTATGCCTCCATCTTGGCTGGAAGTCTCCAGCCACTTCTGATTGTCAGTTCTTTTAAGGAGAAGAACTATAGAGGTTGGAGGGTAAAAAGTGGGCAGGGCTTCCCTGATCACAAAAGATGGAATGACTAGCTTACTATGGTCATTTCTTCTGGTTCCTAAAGCCTAAAAGTGGGAAGAGGGCTGGTAAGAGTAGTGTTCTGTAGTTCTACTCTCAGAGCTCAAGAAGAAAGCAGACAGGACGATATGGACCCTCAGTGGGAAAGGTGTGTTCAAGAGTGCCTCCTGCCCACCTCCCCATTTCTGGCACTACCTGGTATCAGTACAGCTAGAGGACAGAAGATAATAACACACATTGTTGACTTTGACAGGAAAACATATGACCCTCTGGCAAAGATGAAATTTTGTATGATGAAGACTGTTCCTTATTTATCCAGCCTCACTGAGAATTTTGGACTTAGCTGCTGGGGAATGCTCTGATGTTTCTGCCTCATTCTGGGAAAAATGCCTCCAAAAAGGGTGGCCCTTCAACCCTCCTACACTGTTGTCTAGAATGTTACACCAAAGGAGTCTTCTGGGAGGCAAAATTTGTCATTTCTGGTGAATAATAGCACTTGGTTGAGTTGGCCACTCAGTCTTTCATGTTGATAATGAGCTGTGTCTCCATGCAGAGACCGATGAAACTTACTAGTAGAATATGTTCTGATAAACTGGCCAGACACTTCCTTCGACACTCCCATGGCTCCCATGCCTTGTTAACTCCTAAAGAAAGCACATAATGGCAATGGCAGCATAAGGGGCATGGGAAATATTGGGTCCAGGGGAAGAAATTGGCCATGGCCTGTTCTCAGGCTTCTGTGCTCTGACTCCAGGGTGCTGAACACAGTGATGTTCACTGTGCAGAACAATGGCATATTAGGAATCATTAGGAATTCCAATTTTGTGGGCAGGAATGCAATTGGAGTGTTATCCAAATGTTTTCATATTTTATCCAAGCATTTCTGCACTCTTCTGCTGATCATACTCTGCACATTGGTAGGAAGAGAAGTGTCATTTGGGTCCTGTCAATGAACGGTACATGAAGCTGGGGACATTTGGATCTTCATGGACTTGTGCAGATGAGCCTACATGTCCAGGAACCTCCTGTGTCAGGTCTCCAGGCTGGAGGATTAACCCCTTCCATCCCTCTTGCTGAAGGGGGCACATATCTTCAGGCTGTAGCTGTCTCTTTGCCTATTTAGCTGCTAGAATGTGTTGCTGCTTGGTGGTCTGACCCCAATGCCATTTTGATCTTCTCATGGGGGCCAATGACATTGCCCCAAGGGGACTTTGCCTGCACTCTCAAGGTAAACAGTGTTGTAGACACTATGTGAGAGATTTGCGCATCGTGTGTGGGGCTGCAGCTCCTGGAGGGGTGAGAGGTTAAGGGAGGGTTGCAGTTTGAGGAGAGAAGGGGCACTATGGTTTCCTCATTTCAGGCTTTTGATTTCTATTGATTGGTAAACTCTGGGGTCAGCACAGGAGGTCCCAGCAGGGATAGGACATTCTGAGAGTATAAGGAAAAATTGATGGTGGGGAAGATAAGGGACTTTGGTGTGAAAGTTGTGGTGGGCATTGTGGGTCCAGGGATGTGTCTCCTTGTCCCTTTCTCCATTCTCCCACCTTTGGATCAACACAGCTGGGGGACAGGATATAACAATGGACAGTGACAGAGGTGACATGAGAAAATATTGTAAGGCTGAAACATTCATTACAGGAACAGGGTGTTATTTTCCATTTTCCAAGTGAATTGTGCTTTTGTCCACTGGTGAAGAGTTTGATGTCTCATGCCTGCTCTGTATCACTTTAGGCCTGGGAAAGTGGACACTGGGGGAAGGTAGCCCTTTACCTTGTTATATTGTTGCATAGTACAATAATCTGAGGGAGTTCTGAGAAGGAACTGCTGTTGCTTATGCTGATTTTGTTCTCCAGAGACATTTTCTTCCTCCTGTATCCTTACTGACTCTCCAGCACCACTCATGGTGTTCATTTCCCTCTCTTTTTCAGGATGGTCTAGCTGAGTTTCTGGTTTCAACTGCTTAAGTTTTTCTCTCTTTACCTAGTTCTCAGGCATCACAGGCATTTTTGCTGCCAGGTCCTTTCCTTGTGGAAACAGTCCTGGGTTGTAAAATTGCCAGGAGGCTCATTTAACTGTTAAGAAGGTTTGCGTACATTGCCAAGAGACAGAGGGATAATGTAACTTTTATTGCTTATCCTCTAGCCTGCATTTGCTTTTACCCCTACCAGTGTCCTCAGAGGGAGTTCTCTTATGATCAATTGGAATGAGGATTAAAACTACAATTTTTTTAAAAGATGGTTTGAATTGATATGCTGATGTCAATGGTGTGTTGACAAGTTGAGCTGTACTTTTCCTCTCCTGTCTTCCCTGGAGGAGCAGAGGTTTGATCTCCTCCTATTGGCAGGGTTTTGATCTCTATGTCTTGTGATATATAGGACCTAATATAATAATACTTGGTAGGAGGTGAGGACTCAGATCCTCTGTTAGGTGTATTTAGTATGCAGGCCACTCAAAAAGGTGGAAGGAATGTGCAAAATGTGTGCACTCTTGTACAATTGGAATAATCTCCTCTAGATCCCTCTGGATTTGGGTTTGCCCTCCTTGTCCTTCATGCTGATTCCAGGAGCACAATACATAAATTACTGACTGCTACCAGCCAGGCCACCTCACAAATTATACTTGGGTTGGCCTTCTGAGCTTCCCTTGCCTCTTATTATTCATATGCAGACCTACTGTACTGCTTCTTATCGGCTTCAGAAAAGAATAGCAGTGGGCTGTGTTCAGTGACTCCTAAGGAGATTCACTGATTTTCTCAATTTCCCTCATCAGTCAGATGCAGCAGCCTTACGGAATGCTGGAAAAGGCCTGTTGTAGATGCCACTCAATATCAGCGTGGAGAGTAGAGGTGCAGTCAGGATGCTGAGCTACAGTATGGTTAAAGCCAGGAACCAAGCACCTGTGCTTCTCCTCCAGAGCTCAGAATAGATGTATCATACCCTGAAAAATTTGCTAAGAGGGCATATCTTATGTCATGTTCATTTTACAAAACAAGATAACTATAATACTAATTAATGAGGGTGGAATGAAATCTTGAGGGGGTAGATATGTTTATGGCACAGATTATGGTGATGGTTCACAGTTGTAAACTTATCTCCAAACTCATTAAGTTGCATTTATTAAATATGTACAGTTTTTGTATGTCAGTCATAGCTTCACACATCAATAAAGTGACTTGAAAATAATAATAAAAAAGATCCTCCCATAAGTACAGATGAATGCTCCCCCTCAAATATTTTTAGATCATAGAACTGAAGGGGAAGAATGCTTCTACATGGGGAAATGGGAAATGCCATTTACTGCTTCTGTATTTTTGTTTTGCCTCATATTTTTTTCATTTATATGTAGCATCTGCATTGGCAGTGTATAAAGATAACCTTTGGTGCATAGCATTTTTAATTTCATAGAATAACAGCTGTTTTACAGAAGCCACGAGTAGGGGGCATGTGAGAGGCAACCACACAGAAGCCATGAACTTCACCCGGCAAACTTCGTGGCCCTGTGACATCAGCTATCTGTCACATGACCAGAAATTGACTTTGGGATACTGTGATTGGGGGATTGGCTTGGACTTTGGGTTGTTTTCATTGCTTATGTGTTTTTGCGCTTACTCAAAGCTTTAACAATATTTTATATATGGTGACCTGTCAGAATGCTTATTTATGTATGTACTGTATTTATATTCTACAGAGTGGAAGGCAGAAGTATCAGGCTGATTGGTCTATTCAGTATGCACCTTTTCTCTGAGACCTTCCCACACTCTTCTATTTACTGCATGAATGAGTTCCCCCAGCCAAAACTACTTGGTTTTATCCTTGTCACCTTATCCTAATTGAGCCAATTATACTTTTATTATATTTAGAGTCAGGACGAGGCCCCAAGAATGAGTGATAGCCTGCAATGGCTCATTAATATCCTTTTGCTGCAGAGAATACAGTTTTAAAAAACTCATTAAATAATTTTATTATTTTATCCTTTATATTACTGAGAAGTAGCCCACTGTTAAGCAGTTTAGAAAACCTGAAGAAACAAAAATATTTTGGTTTACACACATGTATAAAAATATATATAGTCAGATAAGCAAATTATCTGTCCATTAAGTTGCCCAACTTTAAGAGTACCAAAGGTAAATAAAGAAAACAAATAAAATATCTGCAGATTAAATTGAGAGGGCTCGCTCATTTTGTTAAAAATCATATTAACAACTTTCACTGACCAACATGTGCTAATGAGATTCAACTTAAAGTTATAGGCAGTTCATATGACAGAAAGCATTGTGTGTGGCTACATAGGAGTGTGCCTTAAACAGAATCTGCTTTGTGCTTAGAACCTTGCTGAGTTTACAGTTTCAATAGTAAGCAGCAATAAAGATCAAGAAAATTCCCAACTTGTCTAACAGCCACTCTATAATAGCATGGGGAAAAAAATAACCATTTTTTAAAAAACAATGGAGCCGACTGTAGGTATATTGTACATATACTCAGTGCTTGGATAAAAAGTGCTAAGACAGTAAGATACTTGGTTAATTACCTTTGATTTTTAAGAAGCCCACAAAACACAAAATATGCATTTGCCCATGTAATAGATTTAATCCACAAACAATAACCTGAACTATCTTTTGGAGAATGTAATTTAAAAAACCTACTGTTGGGTTCCCCTGAGGTATCCTCATATCAGTGACTTTAAAATGTGCTTGTTCAAACATAAGTTAACAGAAGGAAACTAGACTTCAGGTGGTGAGGACACAATGGAGTATACAGATGTTGACATAATCTTGTACACCTGAAAAGTATGTGATTAACCAATGTTACCTCAATAAATTTAATTTAAAAAAGGAAAATATGTGTTTGTTGCTTAGGTTTCTTGCATTTTGTAAAATACATGTGTTTTTCCAATAAAATTTATTTGCTTCAGTAGATCCCACTTGTAGATTTTTTAAAAGATTTTATTTATTTATTTTTAGACAGAAGGGAAGGGAGGGAGGAGAGGGACAGAAACATCAATGTGTGGTTGCCTCTCATGTGGCCCCCACTGGGGACCTGGCCTGCAACCCTGGCATGTGCCCTGACTGGGAATTGAACCGGCAACCCTTTGGTTCGCAGCCTGTGCTCAATCCACTGACCTACATCAGCCAGGGCCCACTTGTAGATTTTTAATATTCACAGTGCACACTAGCATGGTCAAGGAAGCTATGGTTCTGCCATGGGCAACATTGGCAGAGTTCTGAGCTGTAGCATCTGATGCATTAAGTAGAGGGGTTTGGTGGGGAGGAATGGGGTTTCCAAGCCATTACAGAAGTTCTTGCCCTTTGTTAATCTCTCCCCTTTGTTTAGAGAAGCATTCCCCTAAAGGTAGTAGGTAATTTCATATCTCCCTATGAGAAGTGATCCTTTTGGCCACTTCCTGAAGGCCATAATTACACATTTGGGGATTGTAGGGGTGGTACGGAGAATCTCTTGGTAGTGCCAACATTAATATAGAGGTGGGTAACTTGCATGGTTGTACAGAAAATCAGACCAGAAGTCAGTAGGACCAAAATTAGAAGCAGCAGGCACACACTCTATTCCTAGCAAAGCCTGCATTTGAACCTTAGTCCCTTGTATCTGAGGCATCTTTCATAATACCACACCAGTAGGTCTTGTTATAGCAGAATTATATCGTTAAGTAGGTAGAAGAATTTCTGGCATTGTTTGTTTTTTAAACGTACCAATAGTTTCTAGTTCATATAAAATTTCCATTTAACTAAAATCACCTGTTTTCTCTACAGCTTACCATAGCATAAACATTTCATAAAATAACATTATTGTGGTCATTAAAATCTCACCCTATGGGAAAAGAAATCAGGACTGTGGCAGTCTGTTCTGCCTGTAGCTAGGTTATGCTGGGTGGTTGGGCTGCAGGTGTCAGCAACTCTGCTCTTGCATCCAGTCTAGAGGGACCGAAACTGCAATGTTTCATTTTCTGGCTGAGAAAGTTTATAGTTTTACTTTTAATTTTCTAAAATTTAATTAATTTATTTTTAGACAGTAGGTGAGGGAGGGAGAAAGAGAGGGAGAGAAACATCAATGTGTGGTTGCCTCTCATGCACCCCCTACTGGGGGCCTGTCCTGCAACCCAGGCATGTGCCCTGACTAGGAGTTGAACCAGCGGCCCTTTGGTTCACAGGCCAGCACTCAATCCACTGAGCACACCAGCCAGGGCTATAGTTTTACTTTTTTAAATAAATAGACTTGCTTAGTATTTGTTAAGGGTTTATTCATTAAGACTTCCCCCCCTTCCAAATTTACTCTTCCTCTGTCTTTTCCATCTTGGTAAATGGCAATTTTTTCCTTTTTATTGGTCAAGCCAAACACCTTGATGTCCTCCTTGGCTCCTCTGGTGTTTTTTGTTTTGTTTTTTTTTTTTTTCCATGCCTCTCATTAACTCCGTCAACAAATCCTTAGCTATACTTTCAATATACAACCGTACTATGACCACTTTTTTGCACCTCCACTTGTCCAAACCACCTTTACCACTGTCCTGGATTATTCTAATAGTTTCTACCTCTTTCCTTGCTCTATATAGTCACTTCTTATACATATCTTTTGTTAAACCTCTGTATGTTTCTGGGTAAAGAACTTGGAGTTACAATTACTGGGTCATAAGGATGCTTATGTTTAGCTTTGGTAGATACTGCCAAACACGTCCCCCATTTGGTTGGACCTATGTGCACTCCCACCAACAGTGCAACTTCATAGTAAAGGCAAAGAAAGGACTTGTGTGAGGAAAAAAACATGGCCACAATCCCATCATTAATGCATCAAGTGTATTCATTTTCCCTCAATCCTTGTAATTTGGGAAATGCCTTCTTCATGCCATTGAAATGACACACTAGCATCTAGAAGATCTGTGTACGTAAATCATGAGGCTTCGGTGGAATATTATGCTAATTACAAGCCCACAAAAGGGAGCATACCAGAAGTTGTGGGTCAAGATGGGCAGGGTCACGTTCTGTGGGATGTGAGGGCCAAGGCTGCATTTCAGGGAGGGTGGAACCTAGGCCAACCACCAAGGGTTCTCTCTCCTTCCTCTCAGTTCTGTCTACTCATGCACACTTTTATACAATGGAGTTGCAGTGATAATGAACATGCAAGAAGTCAGCTTTGACAGGGAGCAGGAATTCAGGAAATGGTAACAGGCAGCTTAGCAAATGGATATTGAAATGAGTGCAGAACCACAGCTGCGCCTTGCTGACCTGAGGATGGCTTGCGGGCTGCTTATATGAAGATGGGGTTCAGGGACTTCTGTTTGCCCTCTTGGAAAATTCTGGATCACTCTCCAGCTGCCAGCAATGTGGGGCTGTGGAGAGCACAGGGCCATGAGCCATTGGTCCTTTTTGTTAGATCCATATAGCAAGTCAGTACTTTCTGGGTTAGTTTTGAGGAAAAAACTCATGCCTGGCCTCGCCTCTTGCTCAGGAGCTCTATCGCTCACGAGTGTATATATGTATCTATCTACCTACCCATTCATATCTATCTACCTATCTGTCTATATATGTAGAGATAGATAGATAGATGATAGGTAGATAGGTAGATAGCTAGATAGATGATAGATAGATAGATAATGAGAGCTCTGCAAGAGATTTAGGTTCCCAGGCTTCAAGGGAACAAGAGTGGAAGTTCAAAGCCTCCATGAATAGGCTCAGAAATCCCACAATATCCCCTCCACCACATTTTATATGTCAAATCAAGTCACAAGGAAGCCCAGATTCAAGGAAGTGGAAACATGGACTCCACTTCTTGGTGGAAAGAGTGGAAAAGTCCCAATGCAGAGGGCTTCACACCCAGGGATGGGGGTGGAATTGTTGTCTTCTCTGCAATCAACCTACCATAGCCTGTACATGGAAATATGAGCCAATACCTAGAGTAAGATCTCCTAAGCGGAATATGGACTCATAAAAGAATATGAGCTAATACATAGGAATAAAGAGTGTACATGAGATATGAGCTTCCCCAAGGTGTATGAATCTCTTATAAATCCACTGGTGTGAACATAGACTCAAAAACCAGGTGTACAGAAACCATCTGTGGGTTTGTAAGGAGTTGGAATTTAAGCTCAGCCTTTCCCTGTTGTGCCTTAAGAGGAATAGAAAAGAAAAGAAAAGAAAAGGAATCCCCTGTCTACCTGCAGGAAAGAAGAGAAAATAAACAGGTAGCCGCAACTTGAATGTTGGGCAAAGTTCAGATGCAGGCTTAGGGTTTTAGACCACTGTGTGGGATCTACTAAACTTTGCTTTGTGATGATAAATAAGGCATAGCTTGACACCATCTGGGTTAGAAGTGAGAACGTGATATGTGACATTTTCAGTAGGCTCAGTATATTGATTCCTGTGTTGGTCGCAATGTTAATTAAAAAAGGACACAACTCCCAGAGAGTTGATCACCATGGTAATACTTTGTTATTTGACAATATCTTTCATTGGAGACACTAAGAACACTTTGAAAATACACCCCTGTGAGGTTGTCTATGGTATTTTCCTTAATTTTATGAACAATTTTTTTTAAAAAGTGATTTACATATTAAGACTCTTAAGATATAGACTCAGAGTGGTCTTGAATGTCTCCTAGTGTAGCCTAACTTGTATCTCCCCCTCCCCACTCATATGTTGAAGCCCTAAACCCGACGTGATTGTATTTGGAGACAGGGCCTTTTGGAGATAATTAAGGTTGTTAGGTAAGGTCATGCCAGTGGCATCCTAATCTGCATACATTGAGGAAAGGCCATGTGAGGACCCATGGAGAAGCCAGTCAGACATCTGAAAGCCACAAAGAGAGCTCTCACCAGAAATTAGATTGTCTGGCACCTTGATCTTGGTTGGGCTTCCTAGCCTTCAGATCTATGAGAAATACATTTCTGTCGTTTAAACTGCCCAGTTTATATTTTGTTTTGGCAGCCACAGCTGACTAAAATGCTTAATCTAGGGTTTTCCTAATCGTGATCTGGGAAACATTGGTGTGCCAGGACTGTTAGTAGGTATTGGTTCTAACACCTTTGAGAATGTTTAATAACATTAACACCTATTGGAGGTCTGAAATGTACATTATAATATTAAAGATGTCCAGTGCGCTAGTGTCAGGAGCACCTATTAACATTACATACCAGATTCCCTATGGCGGAATGCTTTGTAAACATCTGTAGATTTTTGTTGGTGGTGGTTTTTTTTAGACTTTTTTGTTTATTTATTTATTTATTTTTAGAGAGAGGGGAAGAGAGGGAGAGAAACATTGGCCTGCAACCCAGGCATGCGGCCTGACTGGGAGTTGAACCTGCGACCTTTTGGTTTGCAGGCCAGTGCTCAATCCACTGAGCCACAGCAGCCTGTTGTTGTTGTTTTATACAGGTGTCCAGGTCCTGACTCTGCTCCACACATACTGAACCAGAATATCTAGGGATGAGACATGGACATACTATATTTTCAAATATCATAGGTATTCTGATGAGTGACCCTAATTATGACCCACTAAAGGCATGCAAGCTCTGTAGAGCTGAGTTTGGGAAAAACTAACCTAGGACAACCTGCTCACTTTACAGGGCAGGAAACTGAGGTCCCAGTAGGGAAAATGACCTACCCAAGTGTGAACACGGAGCAAATAATGTTTTTCCTCTGACATAAGTGACCTCTGGATGGCAGCCTATCTCCTGATTTTCGTTTGTGTCTCCACAGGCCAGAAAAGTTGATTACGGGGTGAATTTGAACATGGAAATGCAACAGTTTGGTCAAATGAATGCTTGTCATATGGTGCTTTGAACCAAGAAGCTCATGAGCTGCTTCTGTATTCCCCACAGTCCAGATTTCCAGCCTGGGAAGAAGAGAACTGAGGGAAGATGATGTGTGAATTGGGAAGAGAGAGGTCAGGGGGCAGCAGTATCTTTCCCATAGAGCCTATTGTGATCAAGAAGCCAACTACTCTGCCCAGAGCACCATCTCTTCAGTCCTGGCTAATGGGCAGAGATAATTGTCAGGGTAAGACAACTGGTTTCCCCAATCCACCCCTCACTTGATATATTCTTTGAGAAGTAATAATTTAAAAAATATATCTGATGAAGGGCCCTCGAGAGAGATGCCTTTTGAAATCCGGGCGTTTCAAGAACCTTTTATCTCATCCCTACTGTTGTTTATTAGATCCTAGAATATTTAGAGTTTCAGACCCTCCCAGGACAATTCCAGGTCTTGTATCTACTACTAACTTCCAAACTGACATTGGGCAGGTTACCTCCACTCACTCAGCCTCAATTTCACCATCTGATTTATATGTATTGAATTCTTTTAATAAATTAGTGACAATTTGAATGACGGCTAATGCTTGACTCTGGTGGCTCTAATCATTTATGTTGGGAAAGATATATCATCACACACACTCACACACACACACACACACACACAAACATGAAAAGCACATGTGCCTTTCAAATACCTGTTACAACACTTAGTAAAAGCTTCTCCTTTTTAGTGTCATTAGGGAAGAAGTCCAGAGTATAGCAAGCTCAAGACACACAGCTCTAGTTGCACTTCTTTGTGATTTTCTTGCAGCTGCCATCCTCCATGATTTGGCTTCATTGTCAGGCTCTTGACAACATTGCTACAGGAGTTCCCAGGGGTCACACCCAGATCTGACAATTTCCACAGGGAAAAAAGGGCCACTCCTCCCTGCATTTACTTCTTAAGAAGAGGAAACCTTTCTCAGGTGCACCCTAGTACACTTTTCACATTTCATTGGCCCTAATTGGATCATATTCCCATTGTTTCCCTCCCCCGTCCTTGCTATCAAAGAGAATGGTATAATCATGATTGGCTTGCACTAATCATTGTGGAGGGTCAAGGAGTATTGATGTCAGCTACTTGTAACCCCTTCTTTCTCCCCGAGTGAAGAAGATAAAATGTTTACAGTGCAATGTTTGGTCATTCTAGTCCACAGGAGGCAAACACAAGGCCTGCAGGCTGAATCCGGCCCTCCACCTTGTTTTATCTGGCCCGGCTCCTTGTTTCTACCCAGCGGCAGTGCCAAGCTCTCACTTAACTGTTAAGGAGTTGTTACATTTATACAGCCCCAAAATTACATTCAGCCTTTTGAAGGCAACCGTGAGGCTGATGTGGCCCCCGGTGAAAATGAGTTTGACACCCCTGATGTATGGAATGTCATGGGCATTCAACCCTTCACTCCCCAACTTTGCCCTCTAAAGAAATTAAAATGTGTCCTGTGACACTTGCCTCAAGAAATTAGTGAATCAGGGGAGCACTAGAAGCTTTCAAAAGCACTTCTGCTGTCCCTTCTCTCTACAGAGGATGCTGGTTAGAAGCACGTGCCATTAAAATAAGCTCTCTGATTTGTAGTGTCTTGGAGGGACTAGAAATAGATAAATCCAGGTGGTCGTTAACATCAGCAGCAAAGTGGGTATTATTACCATAACAGATATCTGGCGAATCACCTGACATACTGTTATGGACTGAATTGTCTTCTCTCCCCTTTTCCCAAACTTTTATGTCGAAGCCCTAACTCCCACTGACTGTATTTGCAGATAGGACCTTTAAGGAGGTAATTAGGCTAAATGAAGTCATAAGGGTGGGGCCCTGTTGTGATAGGACTACTGTCCCTATAAGAAGAGAAAGAGACACCAGAGATAGCTATCTCCATCTTTATGTCTCTTTCTAAAGCAACCATCTGCAAGACGGGAAGAGAGGTCTCACCGGAAACCAACCTGCTGGCACCTTGATCTTGGACTTCCAATCTCTCAAACTATGAGAAAATAAGTATCTGATGTTTAAGCCACTCAGTCTAAGGTATTTTGTTATGGCAGCCCGAGTGAACTAATACACATGCAGAGATCTCTGGCTATGGATAATTAACCTTGGAGTTTCCAGGAATGAAATTTAGATGACCCACCAAATCCTTAGTTAGTCTGTATAACTAAAAAGACCCTTAGGTCTGGCAAACAGGGGCTCCTAGCATTTGAGTCACCACACCAGCCTAATAACTAGAGAAATAGCTTCAATACAATTCCCAGGCACGAATCATTAATTACACAGCCCCTGAGTCTTTAGAATGGAGGGTGGTCAGGTGAATCTGAGCAAGAAATCTGCTGTAACACTTGTGATCCTTCTCCTTGTGCCCTCCCCCACCCACAAAGCACCTGCATTAATTGACCTTGGCAACTTGCAACAGGGAGCAGGGCAGCTCCAAACCTTTCAGAAACTAACTGGAAACTGCCTTTCAAGTCAATGCTGCTGCCAGGAGACCCAGAAAACCCCTGCAGTAGTTCCTACCACACCGTGGAGAGAGTGCTTAGGGAGGTTAGGGGAAAATGGAGCTCTTCCCTGAGTCAGCCATTCAGTGGGCTCATTGAGACCCTAACCCCTCCTGTGGGATTATTTTGCCAGTTCCAGAATATACTTAGTTAGCCTCAGGCCACCTCTACACATTGTTTAGAGTGTGTACTTTTGTTATTGTTGTTGAGGTTCAGCCTCAGGCGCCCTTGCTCCCTAAGACAGGGGCATTTATGTCTCTTTTTAAACCCACAAGACCAAGTCCCCAACCTCTGCTCCAGGGGCTCCAGGGATCCCTATTCAGTTGGTATTTGTCAGGGATAGCCTGAGGTTCTGTTGCTTTGTCTAACCTCTGTGCTTCTACACATGGTGTCATGGAAAACACTAAAGTTATCTTTTGCATCCTCTGAAGGCTGTAGAGAGAAGGCATGGAGTGGGAGGTTATCCCCATCCTGTTCTTCCCAAGTCCAACATATCATGGTCTCTACTCACCCTGCCACTACAGGCTGCTTCAGCAAGCCTTCTGACTTCAGAAATCTCCAACCAGAGACAGGTGCCTGTCTCTTATATACTTTTGGGTTGGTCAAAAAGTTTGTTTAGGTTTTTTTTTTCCCATATGATGGCTCTAGTAGTGCTTAGTTGTCTTCAACTTCATTCAAAACAAGTTTGTTCGATTGTATTGTGACAGTTGTCATATCAGTGTGCATTAAAAAACTTACCACAATTGGTGAATTTTTGTGCAGCCATTTTAATATTGAAGATGGAAAAAGATACGCAACATTTTTGGTATATTATGCTTTATCATCTCAAGAAAGGTAAAAATGCAACTGAAATGCAAAGAAAGATTTGTGCAGTGTATGGAGAAGGTGCCATGACTGAACGTGTCAGATGTGGTTTGTGAAGTTTCTTGGTACTATTGACATTTTGACCAAGTAATTCTCTGCTGTGGGGCTGTTTTACGCATCAGAAGATGTTTAGCAGCATCCCTGGCCTCTACCCACGAGAGAAGCCAATAGCAGGAGATAACTGACATACTCAAAATCAATAAAGTTATTGGTGAGAAAGAAAGATGTGTCTTTTATTTTACAGAAAATCTAAACGGACTTTTTGGCCAACCCAATACTACATTGGCTACCTGGCCTCTGGGGGAAGGGGTATTAGGGTAAGAAGGGGCAAATCAAAGCTATTAGAGCTCCTCTTCATTGTCCACAGAATAAGTGAAATGCAGTGTAGCTTATCCTTATGGAACTGCAGACGTTGATGGGAGAGACCTGGTTCTTCTTGCTGACACATGTAAAGAATTACAGATCAGCAAATCTATTACCGTGTAATCAGTTTATTAGCGATCCATTCCTATGGAAGAAAATGGGACTGAGCAGAGTGGGGGGTGAAAGGCAAAGTTTCAGGGCAAAGCAGGGTGGCAAAAATAAGAGCAGCTGAAGACCAGGATGGCAAGCCCTCGAGCAGCCTGAGGCCGTGTGGCCAGAGGCCCAGGGGCCTGGGAGCCTAGAGTGCCAAGAGCACCCCGGCCCCCGAGAAAGTGAGTCCTTGTTCTGAGGACTTACATAGTTGGTGAGATAGGAGGGGAAAAAAAGTTACATACTGATTAATGGGTAAATGTGGTGCCAGCTTTCCTGGGGGAACACGACTACCTAAACTTAGGTATGTGTGGGGGTCTGTTAGCCCAAATCCTTATCTTACTCCAGACTCCATTTGTTCACCTTGTTGTAAAACAAATACGTGGCAGGAGGCAGTTAATTAAAATTGGGGCATTTTCCAAAATTATTTATGGGCTCTTTCTGTAAGCATTAGGGACTCCCTCGTAAAACAGATAGTGACCAGAGGTAGACAATTAACCAAAGTTGTTTTATGGGCTCTTCTTTGGGCACCATGGACCCGCTCCCACATTCCAGACCCTGGGATGAAAGCACGGTTTCAAGGCCTTCTCCCCCAGACAGTGGAAATGCTACATAGAATTTCAAGGACTTCCCTTCTTTCTTGCCAACAGTGTTTCTTGTGATATGGGAACACCCGGCAATATTATCAGACCAGGCTCAGGACTGCTGATTTAGTGTGTGAGACATGTCTCCTTCCTCCTCCCTGTCTTGGTTTACTATTCATTTGACCTAAGTAGTAAAAAGTGTTGCCTGGCAACCAGGATGCTAGACGCTGGCCACTAACAGCAGTGCAGTCTCAGAGTTCTTCCTATGCTGTCTCCTGCCTCACAGAGATTTTTGCCACTCCAAGACTTGAAGAATGCAGGTGTTATTCCTACCACACACAGGCTAATGTGGATTCACAGCTAAAACAGGCTCTCCAGCGAATGCAAATCACCATGCTGGTAGGTCTGCCCCTAGCCTTTAGCATCTAGCAAATCCAATGGAGCTCAAAATAGTGGTAGTAAAACAGTATGCTCTATAGAGCCTGTGGCAAGCCCTGACAGGAGAATCACAGTGAAGGCTGCTAGGATGTAATATATAATACGAACCAGCAACCTATATATAGTGCTGCTTCTCCCATAGCCAAGGTTTGCAAGTCTGGAAACAGAGGAGTGGAAATAAAGGTGACACCTCTCATAATTATAAAAATACCCCTCACTCATCTGCAGTAGTTTTAATTACAGTCCCTGCAACTTTGATCTCTGCTGCTTTAAAAGTTTTAGTTTCCTAGAAGAAACACATCCAGTTTGGGATGAAACAATGGGTCTCCTAAATCTGAAGGCACTCTTAACTCCTGGAGACATTCAAAACAGGTGGTTATGGTGTGCATGCTACAGAATGAGGGCAGGGAGGAATATGGATGACAACTTGGGATCTCCTAAGGTGCCTTCTGAGGGCGTGCACGGCAGAGTACTGCAACCCTACAAATGACTGCCAATGGCTCAGTATCTTCATGAATGAAAAACTGAGACCCCCACCCCCAGTAGGTAAAGCAAACAGAATATGGAATTGATAGAGAAGTCAGTCACAAATAACGGCCATGTCATGGTTATGAGCAGAAATAAGGGCTGTACCTTCTATCTGTATTTCCATGCTTACTGTCATTTTTTAAAAACTTCTCTCATCTCTTCTTTAGTATTGTAAGTGGCATACAGTGGTGCTGCTGGTGGTGAATTCATCATTTATGTCATGGAATTGTAGAATATCAAGTAGGGATAATGGTAGAGCTAGAGAAAGAAGAGCTATCACCAGAACTTTAACTACAAACAGAGGTTCCATGACCTCCCCTCTGACTATGGTAACTGGACATGGTTTTTATGTGTTGTCTCTGGGTAGTTCTTGGATGTACATGGAGTAATTCAATTATGCCAGGAGGGGGCATTTTTGGATTCAGTGGGAAAAGGGTGTTTGTATATGCTAGGAATACAAGGAGTAGAAGGTAATTATTATCTATAATACTATGCTGTGCACCTACCTCCCCCTCCTTTGGTGACTGCCGAAAATCACGGAGATTTGCTTTTTATGACCACCGGAGTACTTGGGATGGAAACACAGGTGATGGAAAGACATTAGTACTCAGTAAAGCTCCTGAATATGGGATATCCTTGCTTGTTCTGGAGCCTCCATGTTTTAAGACTTTGGTTGCCTTGCCCAGAATCATTCAGATTCTTTGGTTCATCAAAATTTGGCTGACAAACTTGACTTCTTGGTTCCCAAGCATTTTTCAGGAAGGATTTAAAATGAAGCTCTTAGATTTGCAGTAAAACTACTGAAAGTGGGGACTTGTGGTAAGTCATATCTTGAAAGACAGAATGTTTACAAGTCTCTGACCACTCCCACCCCTATACAGGCATATGTCAAACACACTGTGGGTTCTGTTCCAGACCACCTCAATAAAGCAAATATTGCAATAAATGAGTCATAATCTTTTTCCTGGTGGAGTCTTATTTTCAATTTGTAAAAAGTGCCACATCTGTAAAGTACAGTGGAACAAAGTATGCCTGTACTGGGAACTTGGATTCTAGAGACTGTCTCCCTGAGTTGCTGGCGAAGGGAGCCAATGCCAGTAAGTCATTCTGGTGACCAGAACCAGTTTGATTCTGAATGTAGTCAGGAAACTGCGGAACTGCTTCCCAGGGAAGGGGGTCAAGGATTACAACATAAAGCCCATAGACCAGCCTGAGGGACTCCAGGGCCTGGAACTTCCCTCTGTGCCTGTAAAGTCAAAAGTTTGGTGGTACTGGGAGAGCAACTGGAAGAAAGAATGGGGAAATGAGAGTGAAGGTAGAACAGATATGACAGGTAAGAGACTAGCTCCCTCACATTTGGTGATTTCAAAGGACTGCTTCTTTAGGGAATCAGGAGTTAAAGGACATTCGCTGTTGCTTTAGGGTAGTGGTAGCAGTAGCAATGCTCAAGGGAACTGTATTGACCTTCACTGTTAAACCTATGCCAAAAGTTACCAGAGATTCTCATTTCATGAAGGTCGTTCAGTTATGGAATAGAACAGGTTAATAAATGTAAGGATGAGCCCTGGCTGGTGTGGCTCAGCAGATTGAGTTCTGGCTTGAGAACCAAAGGGTCACTGGTTCAACTCCCAGTCAGGGAACAATATACCTGGATTGCAGTGTTAAACTTAAAAAGTTTTAGTACAGGTCCACAGTAGGGGGCGCTTGAGAGGCAACCACACATTGACGTTTCTCTCCCTCTTTCTCCCTCCCTCCGCCTTTCTGTAAAAATGGGGGGAAGGGATTTGAGGAACAACTATAAAGGGCACATGGACAAAAAAACGACAAAACCAAGGCGGGGGTGGAATCAGGGCAGGGAGGTGGGGATGGCTGGGGTGGGGAGGAAATGGTGGGGGTAAAATGCAGACAGCTGTACTTGAACAATAAAATTTAAAAAAAGAAAAAAATAAATAAATAAAAACTTTAAAAATAAAGACATTTAGGCTGGGAACCAAGCGGTCCCTGTTCGATTCCCAGTCGGGGCACATGCCTAGGTTGCAAGCCAGGTCCCCGTGAGGGCCATGTGAGAGGCAACCATACATTGCTGTTTCTCTCTCTCTCTCTTTCTCCCTCCCTTCCCCTCTCTCTAAAAATACATAAAAATAAAATCTTTAAAAAAAAATAAAAAAATAAAGACATTTAAAGATGATGTAGTTTCACTAGCTCTTTTTTTTTGGGGGGGGGGGTTG